>PVJL010014642.1:6578-27486 GCA_004026885.1 Lyroderma lyra
CATGTATACACTGTCTGTACTTGTGTGTTTATGCGTGGCTGTGTATTTGTGCCCGTGTGTGCATGTGTGCGCATGTATACACTGTCTGTACTTCTGTGTTTACACGTGGCTGTGTATTTGTGCCCGTATGTGCATGTACGCACATGTATACACTGTGTATGTGCACATAAGAACCTGCTAGCTACTTCACAAGTCACTTCCTAACTCCCCGCGGACTGCGGAACACAGAACGCAACCCCGCCCCACATCGTCCAGGCAGGTGGGCCACAATGTCCACTCTACTCCCCGCAGTACCTGAAGTCTCCCCACGTTCAGTACCTGACGGAACATACTCCAGGGAGCAGGTGCCTTTATGAACTCCCCCACGACGACTCACCCAGGAACCTAACAGCCGCCTAACAGCAAATGGTCTCAACACCCAAATCTCACACGAGACCCCCCCTTTTTCCTACCAGCTGGCTGTCCACGGTACACTTTGGGGTACGTAAGAATGACCACCCAAGATGACCCACAAACATAAAAGCCTCTGTACGCTATGAGTGATAAAAGAGATTTTCGTGGTAATTTTTAAGTTCCAGATTTTCACCTTCAGAATCCTACCCCCAAAGTATGCAGCCAAAATGTCCCGGTGTCACTCTGTACTCGTAACAGAAGATGTGTCCTTTCGGGAGCACAGACACGAAGCTTCTAACCATGGTGGTACACGTGCTCAACCTCCTGGCGTTTCTGACGTCAGCATCTCCGCAGCTCTAGCAGCTCAATTAACAATGCCGGGTCTCATTTAGCCTGAAATCTATCCTTAACTCTGCACTAAGGTGTTCTGGCTTCTATGACTACCAGCCTTTTCCTGTAAGCACGTGATTTCGGCTGGCCTGTAATTCTGTATTCTAATTTGCACTTTAAAAGAACACAGTGTTTTTTTTGTTTCAAGATGCCTTATAATATACTTACTTCATCAAAGGTGGTATAAAGAGCTGTTGACTTCCGAAAAGGAAAGAAAAAAACATAATTAGAGCAAAATACAAGCAGAGGGACATTATTCAAAGCAGGAAAACTTTCTAGTACACGGCGACATGTATGAAGCCTTCTTTTGAAAATAAATCTTCACGTAGCAGTTTTTGAGAATGCACTGACACACACCCATGCACTCACACGCACAATGACACACGCACATGCACACACACGCACAAACATGCACATTTACAAACACGCACACTCACATGCACACATTCACACTCCCGCACTCACACGCACACACTCCTACTCATACTCCCGCACTCACATGCACACACTCATACTCATGTGCACTCACACACGCTCACACTCACACAAGGGCAGTGCCACATAACTGCCGCCCCCACACCTGAATATAAGTGTCCCCAGAGTGTCACAGAGCACCACGGCCCGCGGGATGCACCGGCGTGCAAGTGAGAACTGACTGCGCGCTCCACCAAGAGCCGTTGCTGCTCCCGCTCCCTGGCTCATTGCGCCTCTATGTCCTAGACGACGTGAGCACTTTCTAGAAGCGAGGCCCTCGTGCCTCCACGCACACACAGGTCTGTCTGTGGAGCGGGCCCTGAGCGACCACCGTCTCAGGAGGCCGCGGCGATGCAGCAGATTTTACACGTCACGTGAGCAACCTGGCATTTTGCGGGCGCCAGTGCTCAAGAACCGCTGTCTAGAGTCTAGAGCGCGGGCCACTGCTGGGTGACACCGGTGCGCCAGTAAGGATGGCTACGGAGAGAAAATGAGCGCTCACGACGGTGACATCGCCGAGTGTAAAAGCCTGCGTGGAAATACTGTCGAACCCCCAAAAACACTCCTCAGCAAGAGCAACCGAAGTCCTACGAAGCCGTTACAGCAGGAAGCGCAGGGGACGAGCAGGAAGCGCAGGGGACGAGCCACGCCGACCCTAGAAGGCTCGCCGCTAACCAACTCGTTTAACCGCAAACAAAACGAACACGAGGGGAGACCTTCCACGCAGGCAGCGCCGGCTGTCCCGGCAGCGCCGCCCCGTCGCCCTCGCCCCCGGTACACGTGTACCTCGGCCGTGAGCAGCCGTCGGGGGCACTTGTTCACCGCGGCGAACAGCCTCCTCAGCCCCGCCTCCAGCTGCGTCAGCACCAGCGCGGCGCAGTCGGCGAACCTGCGGAATCAGAGGGTCACGGGCTGAGCTGCCCACGGCGGGGCCACGCTTCAGTGAGTGTGACTCCTCGTGACGGCGGTGCGTCCACAGCCGGGAGGGGCCGTGTCCCTCGCTAAGACGGGGCCCAGGGCTCGCTGGACTAAGGATTTCAGAAGTGCTTCCCTGGGTTTTCCTGTGACGACCCAGGTTTAGGACTTCAGGAGAACTGCCTCGTTTATTTCATCACTTATGAAAAACGCTCGAACCCCAGGATTTCCGGGGTCACGAGGCCTATCAGTGCAGGCACCCGGAGGACGGGACCGGAAGGCAGCGGCCCCCTGGCGCCTCGCAGCACACGACGAACCGACTTCCTCTGCGCTTCGTGGCTCTTTAGCACTGGACAGTGGTTCACGCACGGGAAGCGCGCAGAACGTTTTTAGAAGTGGGTTCTAAGACAGCACTCTCCGTCGGTACCGAAACGATGGCACTCGGCACTTCACGGTCAGATACCTGTGCCCCCGCTCCGGGGAGGTGCGTGCTGCTCAGCGTTGGGGAAGGACCGCCCCGCCCCCAGCAGCGAGCAGGCCTGGGGGGCGGGGTCTGCAGGAAGGACCGCCCCGCCCCCAGCAGCGAGCAGGCCTGGGGGGCGGGGTCTGCAGGAAGGACCGCCCCGCCCCCCCAGCAGCGAGCAGGCCTGGGGGCGGGGCCTGCGGGAAGGACGGGTCGCCCCACCCCCAGCACCCCCGTACAGGAACCCCGTCCACTACCTGTGTGACTTGAACTTGATTACTGCGACCTCCCAGTACGGCAACATGATGCTTAATATGAAAGTGGATTTCCTCATCACTTCCTCTAGCACGGCCAGCACCTCGTCAGTAACCTCTGCAAAACAGGAGCCATCTTAAGCACAGTCACAGCAACCGGGCACAAAGGTGCCACACTCTTGGGGCGATGTTGACCAGCACTTTCTTTACCAAGTCGAACCTCGTAGAACCGCAGCCCCAGGGCAGCACGTGGCGTCCAGGAGTAAGGAAGACACCCCCCACCCCGAGCCAGAGCCAGAGGTGCCGGTGACCACAGCGCCCTCGGGAGAAGCGGACGTGGCCACTGCACCTCTGCTGTGACCGGGCTGCGCAGCTCTGAGTAGCTCTCAGGGTCGACCAGCTGGCCACCCCAACCAAAACACTAAGTTTTCAGAAGACACCAGAACCGAGAGTGACCTCAAAGGCCAACCGTGTACTTGGGGTGATGATGACGTGCCACACACAGCAGGGTCACCCTTGGTGACAAATGTCCCACTGGTGGGGACGATAATAGTGGGGAGAATGCACGTGTGGGGGCAGCACGTGTGGAAAATCTCTGTACTTTCCTCTCAATTTTGTTACAGACTTAAAACTGCTCTAAAAAAGGCCTTAAAATACGTATGTGTTGGCAGTGACCAGACTACAGGAAGGGACCATGGTACACAAAGGCTCAGACGACCTGGACCGTCACCTCCACGGTTCACACGGGCAAACAGGGACCTCACACCTCGACTGCCGCTGTGGAAGAGCAGCCCCCGGGGCCCACACGCGGTTCCAGTGCGCTTTCGAGGTTCAGCGACCCCAGCCCCATGATTCGGAAAATGGCCGTGTCATGGAGAAGAGGAGACACGAGACCACGACACTGCCGGCACTTGGGGCGTAGTGACTCTGAGCACAGAAGCACAAGTGTGCGAGGAGGAGGGAGGACGTGCTAAATGGCCGCAGCCGTGTGTGCGCCGGCACCCCTGAGGGGTAAAGCTGCTCCCACGAGCGCCGACTCACAGCGCCGGACCCTCCGGGGCTCCCCACGTGGGGGGCTCTGGGCGACCGTGTACAAGGGCCTGCGTGCCATGTTCAAAGGCGTCTCGCCACTGGAGAATAACTATTTCACCTGAAGCGTGCAAGCCAATGCAACGCAAGGACGCAGTACAATCCCTAAAGCTGTGTGCGGGGACAGTGTGACGAGTACTTGCCGGGGAAGACAGCCCAGTCCTCTACGTCTGGGAGACGGATGCGGGCTCGGGGCGCCAGGGCGAGTCCGGTCTGCTGGAGGTAACGCTGCAGCAGCTGGCCCAGTCCTGCCGTTAACAGCACCATCGTCGAACAGTACCTGTGGGGTGCGCCACGGGGGTCTGCTAGAAAGCGGGCTCAGTCATCCCCAGGAAACGCTCTGCCTCCCAAAGAAACGGCTCACAGTCGAGAACGCAGAACGCGTGCACGTGACCCCGTCCCCACTGCGGTTACTCTGCTGCTAACATTCAGCTTTACTTCCCAATCCTGTTCCCAAACTCCCTCAACACGTTGTTAAGCACCCCCCGAGAGAAAGAACAGAACTTCACCAGCGACTGACTTTGGGGGGATCTCCTGCGGTGACGCGAACCCGTGCCACAGGAGGTTGCGCAGGTTCAGTCCACACGGAGAGCCAAGGAAGACACGCAGGACGTTCATCTAATCAGGTCGAGGACAGCGAATTACCAAGCAGGTAGGTAGCTACGGAACGACCGAAGAAACCAGGAACAGCGGGATGGTGTCGTCACTGCCCCGCCGGCGTAACAGGACCAGCAGTGTGACCAGGGCACAGCGTCGGGGTGGTGATAAAAACGACCCAGCAGCAGCCGTCCCAGTAACCAAGAGCCGACACGGACGGCGCACTCGGTACAGGACCGGGTGCGACTCGGTCAGCCTCGGAGCCGCCTGTGCACGAGGGACTGCTGGCTGCTGGCATCTCCATTCTGAGCAGGGGACAAGAGCACATGTGGTGTGCGTGCAGCGTGCCCAGTGTCTAGAATCTGGACCAGGTACAGCAGGAAACGTGCTGCGTGGGGAGGCCAGTGAGTGGCGTGTGCCGTGTGGTAACACACAGGGCGGAGCGTGAGCCACCCCCACCTGAAGCCCCTCCTGCTGGAAGGCGCAGACACGCCCGTGACAGGGGGCCTGCGGAGGGGCCTGCGGCGGACACGCGCCTTACAGGAGACCTCGGGTGTGCAGCACGCACATTCGAAGAGATCTGGGAGACGAGACAGGGCCATTGGTGACAACACGGCTGGACCTTGAGACCATCGTGCAAAGCGAAATACGCCAGACAGAGAACACCGAGAACCTTAGGATCTCACTCACGTGCGGAACACAAAGCTGAAAGCAGCAACAACAGAGCAAAACTCGTGGACACAATCGATAGCTTAGTGGTTAGTGGTGCCCTGAGGGGGAGAGGGGCGAGGGGACCAAATACACGGCGGTGGGAGGGGAGCGGACTCCGGGTGGTGGGCACACAAGCAACGCGCAGACGATGCGCCGTAGAGTCCGTGTGATTTCTGCGGGCCAATGTCACCCCAGTAAATTTAACAACAGCAGAGATTCAGGAAAGATGGGAGAAGGTGAGAGTCGGGGAACTCGACTCCGTGCACGTGCGCTGGAGCAGCTGAGCCAGCAGGCTCAGGAGGCTGGGGCAGAGCAGGCTCCGAGGTCCCCTCGGGGTGGACGTCGTGAGAGGGCTCGGCCCCATGTCAGCGCTGCGCAGCAGCTGTTCTGTGCTCCGCCAGGCGTCCTCCCGCACGTTAATGTTAACACTTGAGCGTTAGCGATCACTCGTTATAATAATGTGAACGCCTCTGTGTTATTCACTCTGATTTAATATTAGATTTTAATTAACCATCTGGGCAGTCAGAAGGCCGTATGCCCATGAAGAAGGACCATCACCTGGGGACAGGAGAGGCTGCAGGCAGACGAAGGCCATGTGACAAGGACAGAGCTGTCTGGGAGGGCAGGGCGCCCACAGGATACCTGTGCTTCGTGTCCACCCCACGCGCCCCACGCGCAGGAGTCTTCCCGCCGACACGGGACAGGAGCCACCGGGAAACGGCTGAACGCGACCCCGCCTGCCACGCAGGACCCGGTCGCTTTAGATGCCTCCTTGGCTCAGCGGGCGCCCTCCCGTGGGGCAGCCCCTGGCTCGCCCTTCACCTTGACCCTGCCTCTTCCAGCTGCCTAGAAGTTAGTCTTAAAACAGCCTTGACCACGTGCCCCCTAGAAGATTTTGGAGAAGTCTGTAGCCCTGCACGTTTTCTGACACCTAGGTTATTTTTTCACCATAAATTCGAACAGCTGTAATTTCCCATATGTTACCAATATTGATATTTGAGAATAAAACTGTAAAGTCACTCTTCAGAGAGTCAAAATTCTGTTCTAGAATGAAGTGGCCCAGTTGCTCTGTGCTGTGCCTGTACGTGGTGGGCAAACAAGCTTACCACAGCCGGGCCGAAGACTTGGGCCAGCTCCTGGGACGCGAGCAGGTCTCTCAAAAGGAAGGGGCACTCCTTTCCAACCAGCAGGAAGACCTGAAATTCGAGCAGAGGTCACGGCCTTGCAGGGAGCCGAGGGCGGTTCAGCAAAAGCACCCCCAGGAGGCAGCTCTCTGTGCACACGAGGGGGACAGGCACACAGAACACCGACGTTTTCGTGTCCCCGTCATTCAGACGGTACGTGCAGTCGATACCAAACCGTCGCCTTTTCCAGGAAAAGCACACGGACAACGAGGGAGCGTGAGGGCGGCCGCAGACGCGTTTCCCGCTCCTCCGGGGCCCTTCGCACACTCACATCCCCCAGGGCCCGTTCCAGACAGGAGGTCAGCTTCATGAGGCCGAGAGAGGTCGCAGCCGACTGAAGACTCTGCAAGGCCTCCAGCGTCTCGGCGAACAGCTGTTCAGAGGGAGACACGCGTCAGACTGCGCAGGGGGACGTGCTGCACCCAGTAACGATGCCGTTCACGGGGCTCCAACCTCTAAGGACGGCGACTGTCGCATTTTAATGACGTTTCTGGGAGAAGGAAACATCTTCTCTATAAATAGTGGTAATTCCTAAGGCGTCAAAACAGTATGAAGACCGAAGTTCTTTACTTAATGTCTGTGGGAAGCAGGGAACGTGGCGTAACTGCCAGCGGGCGAGGCGCACGTGCTGCCCCTCGGCTTACTCCCCGTTTGGATTGGGTTTAAAAACAGACAAACACAGCGGCTCACCCAGCCACTCCAGGGAGACGACGGAGGGACGCACCAGGCCCTTTCCACTCCAGGCAGGAAACCCGACGTACTTCCGAGCTCCTGCTCTATCGCGGTCATTTAGAATGCCAAGTGACACGGTCGGCGGGACCCAGCGAACTAACCGCAACAGGGCTGGCGCGTGGCCCGACAACCCTGCTCCCTCCGACCCGCCCTTAACGGGCCAAGCACCCCGCCTCCAGTCTCCTGGTCCCACTGTCCCAGGAACAGCCTCCCATCTGCCCAGAAGGGCTCCCTCTTTGCTTTGGGATGACCACTGTACTTCGGGCCCAGGACCAGCAGCCATGCGCCACACAAGCTCTGTCTGCAACCCGCCGTCCTGACACTGATCGCAAAGCTTCCTCTGTCCCAAGGAGGTGCTTCTCAGTTCAGGCGTGAGAGACCACGTGGTAGTTCCACATTTCCACCCCCCCGCCCCACCTCCACCCCCGGACACTCCAGCCTTCCTCCCAGCAGAGGCGGGGGCGTAAAGGGGAGCCCTTTAAGACCATCAAGGACGGGGGTCCCCAAATGGACGTGCATCAAAGGCCTAACCTCTGGAGAACTGGTCCACTGGAGCCAAGGTGCATACTGCATTTCGAACTGCTCTCTGGTCAGAGACAACAAATGCAAATGGACAGCCTCACACACAGGGCCCAGCCGCCTCACGCTGCCCCGGTGGTCCAGACCCTGCGCTGGAAGAGCAAGACATGAGTCAGCGGCCCGGCTCCCCGGGGCTGCAGGGGCAAGACGCGAGTTAGCACCCCGGCTCCCCAGCATGCGAGGAAGCAAGTCTGAATGGCTGAGAGAAAGTGCTCTAATGACTCATTTCCACCAAGTCAATCTCCAGCTCGTCACCGTGAACGCACAGAAAAGAGGCTCCTGGTTTTGGGAATACCTCACGTACTCCAGCTTCTCTGGTTATAAAAGAAAACTGCGGTATCAGCAAAGAGCTTGGACCATGCAGGAAGGTTCAAGCAAGGGAAACCACCTTTTCTCTAATTTCTTGACCCATACTTGTGTTTACTTAACATTATTAGAGCGTGAGGTTCCCAACGACCTTAATCACTTTAGAACACGAAGTTTTTATGTCTGGGGCTGAACACTGACACGGTTCACGATAAAAAGGTGTAAAAGGTGCACGTCTCCCTCCGAGACCCCGAACCCTCCTCCCCAGAGCATCACTGTTAGCAATTCCTTGTGCATACTTAGAAATACTTGCACACATCGTACAAGCCAACGAAAATCTATGCTCCTCATCTTTTCACTTAGCAATGTGGTTCAGAGATTTGTGTCAGGAGGCGGGGCCTCCCCTTGTTACCACAGCGTAGTATCCACACGGTCCTCTCCTGCCTGACCCCTGGCTGTTGCCAACGCCTTTTTCTCCTTTGCGATCACAAATGACGTTGCGAGGAAAGACCCTGCACACACTTTCTGACCTGTAAGTGCCTGGAATGGACCTGCTGGGCCAGGATACGCTCATTTGTCGTTTTTATAACGACTGTTAAATTTCCCAACCCAAACTCATGCTCCAATACACGTGCAAGGGCGGCTGGAAATAATGGTGCAGCGCGTTGCTGGGGGCTTCACACCCTCAGCTCACGGCTATTTTTCTGCCGTCTTCCACGTGGACTGGGGCTCAGAGCTGCCAGCCTCCGGACCCTGCTCCTCAGCCCAGCTTCCATGAACTCTTCTGCGCCTCTCTGGCCTCATTCCCTCTTTTCCCACTCATTTCTCTTCTCTGTTGCGTTAGGCCTGTGTTGTAACATCCTCTGAGCACCAACGGTCAGACAGGGGAGTTTCGCAGATCAAGACGTTTTCAGTGGAACAGTACGGACCGACGTTCGGGGTGCGGAGAAAGGGCGCACCTGAGTCCGTGAGAACCACACAGTCTGTGATCGTCTTCCAGCACACGCCACTGCTCTGCGTTACAATACTACGGATATCACAACTTTCTCCAACTTCAAACCCGAGTTTACAGACCAGATCATGCACGGAGGGAGACAGACATGTGGTCACAGGATCGTCAAATATCTGAAACATGAAACGTAAACAATACTGTTTAACAGGAAGTAAAAACAGAGGAGTATCAGTTACCCATTTGACTCACAAGAAAATTCTATCCCAAGTACAGGACGTACTCAGGTATGCTACTGTTAACGCACTTGGTGGCTATCACGAGACCTCTATGATTAAAACTGTGATTAAATATTAATTAAAGATAATACATGTACATGTTTTCAAATAAATGTTTAAAGATGTAAAAGAGTTTTATTAATCATATTTGTTAAAAGTTTACAGAGGCTCAGTGTTTTCATGAATAGTTCATTATTCCTTTTAGAATTCCTTCACCATAAAGTTATCAAAATAAGCACTTTTTAAAATGGGGAGTGGGAAGGCAGAAAATCAAGCATAATGAACTCACACAAAAAGCAGCAAACACACTGCTTCTCCACGAAGGACCCAATAAAACCCAAATCCTCATAATTACCCCCACATAGCAGATCCTCTCATAAACTGGCCAAGTCGTATTGTAGGTCTAAAGCTGACCTGGGGGTCTTTATCTGATGTGTCAGATTAAGGCGCAGCTGCGCTCTAATACCGGTCACTGAGCCCTGGCCAGTTCCTCTGGCAACTGGCCGGTTCAAGTTCCCAGGTCCACTCTTCCTGTCCCCCAGAAGTTTCCCTCCTCGCAGCACCGGTGTCAGCCGGCCTCCACTGGCCCCGGCAGTACTGCCCAAGAAGCCCGCGTGAATACTCAGAGGCTCTCCATGACCCTGCCCAGCCAGCCCGGACCCTGGAGAGGGACCCCGGAGAGGCAGGGGACGGGGGCCTTGCTCCTGCTGCCTGACGCCGGTGACTTCCTGTCCACTTTCTGCTCCTGCCAGCACTGCCTCCTGCAGCTGCCACCTCGGTGCTTTGAGAGACATCGTTTTATCCTTTCAGACACCCCATCCATCTTTAAATTCTCTTACTTCAAAAACTAGTGTGGCTTGTCTCCTGACTCATACGGAAACGTAATACCCTGAAGCATTATCCTAACATCGAAAGGGAACTCTGCATTTTTAAAAAGCATTCAAACCCACAGAATGAGTTGTATAGTTCTGGAGTGACGAGTGGCAGGCAAAATGGGTGTTTGTACACAAAAGCCTATGAACGTCATTACTAAAGTAGGACCCAGAGGTGGCAGCATGAGTTGTAGGAAGTCTTCTTGATTGCAGGCACCCTACCAACATAGTTGTCCCTCAGCCTCAACCAAAATGTAAGACCCTGGAACACAGAGACCAGGTCTCATGCACCCCCAGCGGGAGCATAGCCCCTGGCACACAACGAGTGAACAGAAAGGGGTTAACTGAACAAACGGCCCCTGCTACTCTCGGCTGAAATGCATGGACCCACCCTTCAGCTTTTGGGAGTGACTATACCCTATCCCTCACTAGCCGATACACAGTTCCAGAAGTTCACTAGTAGTTTTGCTCATAAGTTCATGCTCTTTTGGATAAGAAAAGAGCCCAGTACTAAGAAATAAAATCCAACCTCAACAAATATAAGATGCTGCACACTCAAACTGTCACTCATAAATACCTTGCCCTGTGTATTACAGTTACAAACATGCCTGTCCTCTCACCAGAAGCCAGAAACACTGCCTGTGTGCTTGAGTGTATGTGTGGTCACCCACCCACTCCGTTATTTGTTACTACTTTGATGTCCTGCGCAGAGCAGCATAGGGCAATGCAAACACTGTTTAGGAGCAGAAAGACTTTAGTCTGACTCTGTCCTCAGAATCTACTTCTTGCCTTGAAAAAGTTACTCAGGATGTCTGAGCCTCAGTTTTAACTGTAAAATAGTGCAGTCGTTAGAGGTAATAGTTGGAAAGCATCTAGCACACAGTACTCAGAAATAGTAGGTAACTGCTAAGACGGATGCTGGATGCTTGATACGCATTTGCCTGAAGAGAAATACATCATTTTTGCAAGAGAATCCCATCTGCAGCCAGTCGGAGGCCCTTGTGATTTAGTTTTATTATCAAAATGGCTAAAAAGGTGGAATGTTAAGTGTGAGCTACAGGCACTTATTACATAGGACTTGCGCGGTGCTTAGTGCACTGCACAGTCCCCTCCGTTCCGGGATGAGGACCGCAGACAGCACAAACAGTACAGGAAAAAGCGAAAAAGCGCGGGTGCCGCTCACCGGACCAGGCTCCGGGTTCACAGCTCCAGGTTCCAATGAAACTTTAGCGCCTGGAAGCCCCCCACGCGCGTCCCCACACTCATTCTCACACTACCTGCGCGCCCACTTCGGGCCCCGGGGCCCCGGGCCCTGGATTGCTGGGGGTGGGGACGGGGGCCGTGGGCCCTGGATCGCCGGGGGTGGGGACGCGGGGACGCGGGGACCTGGGCCCTGGATCGCTGGGGGTGGGGACGGCGCCGCGAGGGCGGGGCTGCCTTTGGGGACCGGGGGCCGGGCTAGGCGCCCACGCTCACTCCGGTCGCACATCGGGCCGGGCCGGGCCCGCCTGCCTGTACCGCGGCTCCAGGCTCGGGGAACGAAGCCGGAAGGCCGCCGCTCGAGGGCGCCGCAAACGGCTGGAATTCACATGTGGGCCCACCCGACGGAACCGAGCCCCACAGGACGCGCGCCGGCCGCCCACCCGCTCTACCTCCATGACTTCCGGCTTCCAGCTGCCGGCGCCGCGCGATGACGCAACCCCGGCCCCGCCCCTCTCCCGGCCGCCCCGCCCCTCTCCCGGCCGCCCCGCCCCTCTCCCGGCCGCCCCGCCCCTCTCCCGGCCGCCCCGCCCCTCTCCCGGCCGCCCCGACGGCTGGTGCGGCAGCGCATGCGCAGACGCGAGACCTGTGCTCGCGGGAAGCGGCGGAGCGTTTGGACAGTCGGGGCGGACGCGGCGCTGGGCGTCCTGGGAGGAGGGCAGGATGGAGAACAAGGGCCGCGGCGGCGGGAACGTGTCCTCCAACCAGACCCTTCAGCTGCCCACCGTGGCGCCGCGGAAAGAGCGGCGGCCCAGCATGTTCGAGAAGGAAGCAGTGAGTGCGCAGGCGGCGGCCCTCCCGGTGCGGGCGGGAGCGCGGCGTTAACCGGTGCAGAGAGCCTCTCCGGGGTCGTTCCCTGACCTCCTCACACTGGCTCAGCTCCCGGGTTCCTGGTGCCGCTCTTTACGGAGAGAGAAAGTGTCTTGATGCACCGAGCAGAACAGTGAGATGTTTTCATTTTTTAAAAAACAGCAGGAGGCTCAGTATTTGAAGAAGATGCAGTAGGAAAAAAATGCAGTGAAAATAGTATGTCCGTTAACTTATTGTCGGAAATCAATGGAAAATGTGATTCAGGACGTCTGTATGACTGTAGCCTGAACACCATTATTGTGATCAAGACTCCATCTTTTATGGAGACGTTAACAAAACATTTTTCCAAGTAACTTTTCAAAACTGACGGCAGAGCTGAAAGTCTGTTCCGGTGCGCTCGCTTCTAATGAATGGTTTCTTTTCACACGTACTTCGTGGGACCCATCATGGATAGAATGAGGGAGAGATAGCACGCAAAACACGAATTTTGAAGATTCTAAAACATTCCACACAAAAAGGATCCTCAGAGTAGTTATTGGCAACATTGCAGCCTGTAGGGACAGCTTTTTGGTGTCTACGTTTTACGGAAGAAAGAACAAAGTAAGGGAGAAAAGGTAGGCCAAGTTTACACAACCAAGAAGAAGCAAGGCCAAGGAACCTCCATCTCTTGGACGTGAAACTCGGCTGCAGGAGGCCCGAGGAACAGCTGAGTCGCCTGCAGTAAAGCAACTTTTCTGAGCTTTGGGGCAGACAGAGGTGCCTTTTATAATCTCACCGCTCACTCACGATCTGATGTGGCCTTCAAAAATGAGTACGTCCGAATCCAAAAGGAGGAGACGCATAGGTCACGTGGTATCTAGGCTGGTCTGGGAATGAGGGATCGTGGAGCAAGGCCGTTCCCGCTTAATTTGGTTTGGATGTGGTCGATGATAGCTGTCTTTAAAATCTAGCTTCCAGAGGTAAGAAATGTGAAGAGACCAGTAACTGGGAAGAGAAGGGATTCCACAAATGCTCAATGAATAAACCTGAGGATGGTGGGTGCACTGATAATTCCCATGCTCCTGAGCACAGGAAAAATTAGGACACAATTTAACATAAACATCTTGATTTTATCTGTCCTGCATCCATTGTTTTCTTAGTAGTAGCACCTCAATTTTCCTTTGTAGAATTAACTAATCCCCTACTGGATAGAGTTTTGCTGGGACTGTCAGTCACTTTCGTGGTGAAGATGAGACTAAAACTAGACTGAGTATTCCTGGAATAATGCACGTAAATGGTTGAGATGAATTCACAGTGAGGATGGCATGCTGACGTGCCTCATGTGTCTGGTCCTTCAGCCTTCCATAACTTCCCAATTCACGACATTTTTGCTTAACAAAAAGTCAGTTTCTATTGTGTGCAACCAAAGATCCCAAAACTTAAATCAGATTACCAAAAATGGAAAACTTGATTAGTCTCACTTGCATACATACATTTGAAATACATTAATGTAATGGCATCTCATGAGCAAACTTAGTTTGTTCTAGGATTATAATTAGGCTTGATGTAAGGAAATGCCATATTAATAGGTCAAATAATTAAATTCAGGTTGTTGTAGTAGAAGCAAAAAAGTTGGTCATCTTTAAAGTCTATTCCTAATTTTTAGAAGTGATTACAAAGTTTCTTCCTTAATAAAGGGGTAAAATACCCTTCATAAAGAGAATAGTAAATTAGGCCAATATTGCATAGAAGGAAGAAATGGTCAAGATGTGAGTTTTCAGCCTCTTTTCAAACCACACATTCATGCCCTATTTCCAGGAGAATCATTGCAGTTGGGAGCCACTGTTAATGATAAAAACGGAGTTGTATCCCTTAAGTACCGTATGTAACATGCTCCCGTGTATAATGCACAGCCACATTTTGGGCCCAAACTTTCGGGGAAAAAAATCTTTTAATTTTTTAATTATTGATTTCTAGAGTTATACTTTTAATTCATAAGTAAAAATAAAACAATTAAAAGCATGTATATACATACAGAATTAGTACAGATGTATAATGTACATCTTTATTATTTCTTCACACATTTGGGCAAAAAAATGTGCATTATACACGCCAAATATGGTATGTTGTGGGGGAAAAGAAGATGGCAGTTACCCTAGAGAGAATCATTCTCTTAATAATTAAAAGTAATAATAAGGGTTTTGTTTTTAAGTGGATTAGGGAGTCAATCATGCCTCTTTCCCCCACCTAAAACATAAAACAGTCCAGCACATTATCAAAACAGCAGATTTCCTTCTGAGGAAGGACTTCTACTAGCAGCTAACGTGGAATAACTAACTTCTACAAGGCACTACTGAAAATAACAAAATGTATGAAGCAGTTTGATTCTACTGGTTGATGTAAGGCAAGACAGGCTAGTGATCTCTGAGGGAGGAGAGATAGGAAAGGTGAACCCCAAGTTTCCCTCTAACTCACTGAGGGATCTCAGCCCACGTCTCACAGAGAAGCATTTGAAAGACAGGGTAGGTCAAGGTGCCATGAGTCTGCAGAGCACACCGTTAGGAGAGAGCTGAGAGATAGCTCCAGATGTCTGTAGAAGATTTGCCTCAAGTTTCTAGCATAGTGAGTGCATCAGTGCATCTAGCAAGGAAACCACCTACGGCCAGAAAAAGAAACACCCAGAAGAGTAGAAAACCATGTAAATCAAGCATGTCCAACCCACAGCCCATGGGCCACATGTGGCCCAGGACAGGTTTGAATGCGGCCCAACACAAATTTGTAAACTTTCTTAAAACATTACAGAAATTATGCACGGACCAGATATCGTTAGTGTTAGCATGTTTTACGTGTGGTCCAAGACAGTCCTTCCAATGTGGCCCAGGGAAGCCACAAGTTTGGGCACCCCTGATATAAATCACAGGGCATTGGTTAGAGTGCGAAAAATGTATTGTGTCAGTAATAGGGGTGGAAAATAGCCCTAGCCTTAAAGATTTCTCTACTGCGGCCTATCAAAGCTTAAAAGCAAGCCTCAAGAGGATTAAACTGTTTACAGGTTACTACATTCTAGGAGTAAGTTCAAGAATACTTACGGGATTACAAAAATATATAGCAAATAAGAAGGTAAAATTCACAGTCTGGTGTCCGACTAAAGATTAGGAGACCTACAAAAAAGCAGGAAAATGAGGACGAGAAATAATAAATATACCCAGACATGATACAAAGATAGAATTACTATAAAAGGACACTACAGTAATTATAAAACAGTTACATTAGTTTTTGATTAAAGCACCTATGTAATTATAAAACATTATTACAATCTGTTCAAGCATGTAGAGAAAAGATTGAACATGGGAAAGTGCTATGGATAAAAAATATGTCAAAGATATGAAATACACGGAATGGAATTAACAGCGTATTCGATAATGTGGGATAAAGAGTTAGTGAATTTAGATACAATGATGTGAAAACCTGAAAGAAAAGTTCAGGAGACATCATTGAGCTATGGGAAAATTTCAGGCAAAATTTTATTTTATTCTTAGGTTTTGAGTCCCCAAGTGAAGAGAGGAGAGGAGAAAAGCAAAACATATTTGAACAATTAATGCATGAGAAATACCCAAATTTGATGAAAACGATAAACCCTCAAATTCAGGACGCTCAGTGAATTTTAAGAAAAATAAACAAAGAATATGCTGAGACGTACGAGGGCTGCCTGGAAAGGACCCGGCCACGTAATATGAAAAATAGTGGCATTTACGGCTGCATTTGTTCCAGGCAGGCCTTGTGTAATAACCAAATTGGTAAGAATCGGTGATTAAAAACTAAAAGCAACTAGAAGAAAAGCTTCTAAGTACAGAGGAACAAAGATGAAATGACAGCATACTTTTTATCCAGAAAAATGCGAGCCAGAAGATGGAGGTATCCTCTTGCAATTTCTGAAAGATACTTTAAAATACCTTTAAAGGTGAAAAGAACCCACCAGCCTAGACTTCTATACCCAGTGAAAATACCTTCCAAAAACGAAGACAAAAATCATGAGTTTTTCAGGCACGTGAAAGCTAAAAGAATTTGTCGCCAACAGACCTACACCATCAGAAGTGTTAAAGGAAGTTAAATTTATTTAAAGATAATTGATTAAATCCAAAGCAATAACATTGGGTTTATAGTGCAAAGGCCAGAGAGGTGGGAGGAGGGGCAGGAGGTACATGGCTGTAAAGCACCTGTGCTGCCTGTGACGTCTGTGACGTGACTTGGCAGTAGACGGTGGCATGTCAAAGGCACATGACGGGGACGACGGCTGTCCAGAAGAGCCCCTACCGTAAGCGCCCCTTGTTCGTGGTACGTGGCTGCATGCTTTCTGGACAGCCCTCGTACACTGAAAACCCTAAAACCACCCCAGGAAAAGAAGAAAGCAACTAGGTTAACAAATGGCATAAAATGGAATCATTAAAAGTACTTGATTCAAGAGAAAGTATAAAAAATTTCAACACATCTCTGTCTGTCTCAGTAATTAATAGAACAAGCAGACAAAAATCTAGGACGGATATAAAAGACAACACTGTAATCCAAGTCGAACTACTAGAGTTCTATCAAATACTTCATGTAGCTTCGGCTGAATAAACGTTCTTTAGAAGTGTACATGAGACATTACTGAGCTATAACATGTCTAGGGATATATAATAACACAAGTTCTAACGAATTTAAACAGATTTACATCATACAAAGTATATTCTCATCATAATGGAATAAATTAGAAATCAGTATCAGAAAAATATATAGAAAATTGCAAATTGATAACTAAAGGACACACTTCTAAGTAATGCATGGGTAAAAGAAGAAAACAATAGAGAAAATACTTTAAACTGAATGAAAATGAACATAAACATTTCAAAATATTGTAGGATGTCGCTAAAGCAACATGTAGACAGATTTGTAGCCCCCAATATCTGTATTAGGATTTCAAATCACAGATGCAGCTGGGACCAAGCATGCACAGCAGGATGATTTTGCTCAAGTTTTATGTGAAGAGGCAGCCAGAGGGTGACTGTCTGCACGGGGGCCCTCAGGAGAAGCCAAACCTGTTAGCACCTTGATCTTAGACTTCTAGCCTCCAGAAGTTTGAGACAATACATTTCTGTGGTGTGTGGAATTTTGTTAGGGCAGCTCTAACAAACTAATATAGACACAAACTACTATAGAAAGAATGGATACTCTGAATCAACCCCATGTCTATTAAAGGAAATGAATCTATTGCTTAAAACTGTTAGGCCTCGATGGCTTTTCTGTTGAGTTTCTACCAAATGTGTTCTCAGAATTGAACAGGAAGGAATTTTTCCCAGTTCGTCCTGTGAGGCCAGCATTACCCTGCTGTGAAACCCAGAGTAACAACAAGAAAACATCAGTATTCCTCCTGAGCATAAATGTAAAACTTAACAAAATTACAGTAAGTTAAATCCAACAGTATATAAAAGAAGAAAATATTTATGCTGCACCTAATATAGGTGCACCTAAATGTATAAACCAAATGTTAACAAACCTAAAGGGAGGAATAGTCAGCAATGCAGTAATACTGTATTAGTAGGGGACTTCAGTATCTGCACTTCCATTGATGGCTAGATCATCCAGACAAAAGATCAATAAGGAATCATCGACCTCAAATGACATGTTAGAATAAAGGGACTTCACAGATATATACAGAACATTCCACCCCTCTCAAGTGTGCCTGGAACATTCTGCAGTATTGATCATATATTAAGCCACCAAAATGGTCTTAATAAGTTTAAGGAAGTTGAAATCATATAAAGCACCTTTTATACCCCAACATTATAAACCAGAGGTCAATTACAAGAAGAAAACCAAAATTCATAAATATGTAGAGATTAAACAACATGCTAATGAACAACCAATAGGTAAACGAAAAAATCAAAAGAGGTAAAAAAAATGCCTGGACACGCATGAAAATGGAATTACAACATACCAAACTCCTAGACAAAAAACATAGGCTAAAAGCTCCTTGACGTTGGTCTTGGCATTGATTTTTTTGGATCTAATCCCAAAGCAAAGGCAACAAAAGCAAAAATAAATGGGACTACATCAAACTAAAAACTTCTGCCCAGCAAAGGAAATCATTGACACAATGAAGAGGCAACTAGTGAATGGGAGGAATTATTTATCAATTATATAGTTGATAAGGGGCTAATATCCAAAATATATAAAGAACTCATGCAAGTCAATAGTAAAAAAAAAAAAAAATCCAATTAGAAAAGTGGGAAGAAGTTCCAAATCGGCACTTTTCCAAAAAAGATATACAGAAGGCCAATAGGTGTATGAAAAGATAATTCACGAGGGCAATGCACATCAAAACCACACCTGTCACCTGTTGGAATGGCTGTTATCAAAAAGATGCAGAGAGAAGGGAGACCCTGTGCACGCTGGTGGGACTGTACGTTGCAGCCACATGGAGAGACGAGATGGAGGTTCCTCAAAAAAGCAAACTAGGACTGTCACAGGGTCCATCAGGCTCACTTCTGTGTATTCACCTGAAGAAAACAAATCAGAAAGCTGTGTGCACGTCCATGTTTACTGCAGCTTCGTTTACAGTAGCCAAGACACGGAAACGGTCTCCGTCTCGGTCAGTGGACGAAGGGATGCGGAGAATGTAAAGAGGGAAAACTTGCCGATTGTGATGACGTGGGTGGACCTTGAGAGCATCATGCTGAGTGAAAAAGCAAATACCCTACGATCTCACCTGTATGTGGAACCTGAAACAAAAACAAAACAAGCTCATACAGAGAGCAGTTCGGTGGTGGCCAAAGACTGAGATGGAGGTGAGCACAGCAGGTGCAGGGGGTCAGGGTTCAAAGATGCAGACTCCAGTACAATCATAATACTGTCGTGTCCATCTGGGGTTTAGTTCAGAAATGCAAGGTTGGCCTAACATTCGAAAATCGGTGTAACTCACCATGTTAACAAACTGTGAGTAATGGGAAGTAGACCAGCAGATCCTAACATTTCTACTTAATGTCCGACTCACCCGAACAGTCACGGGCAGCGCGACAGTGCCGCGTCCGGGGTCGGACAGTTAATTTCGCTAACTCATCCTAGAAAAAGTGCTACATACCGTAAGCGCACGGTGGCAGGTTCGTGAACTCAACTGTCAGAATTTGGGAACGACCACAGCTCCGATGATATTCCAGAAAAAGAGTTCCGAAATTGCTCTGAAGGGTGGACGAGGCGCTGGCATCAGTGCCTAGCTTCAGCCAAGGGGAGGACTTAGAAGGTGACCCTAGTGATGACACTCAGCAGTGAGGTGTGTCGCTCTTTCTCTAGGATGAGTTGGCGAGTCAGTTGTCCCACTCGTGTGTAGGTGATGTCCTGTCTCTCTGGTGGCCCAGATAATAATGTGCTTCTCATAATCAGACGTCAGGAAGACAGCTAGGAGGATTCTGCACTAAACGTCCGCCGCCTCCAGTCAACTCACCAGTCCGATGAGCCCCATCAGAGAGGGACGAGTGAGGGAAAAGCAAGGCAGAGTGGAGCCTCAGTGCCGAGAGCCCACGCCCCCCGCCACGTCCCCTGTGAATACCATGTTAACAGACACATCTGACCCTCCTGGCCTCTGCAGTCAGCACGACACCGGGAGTGGGAGGTGACAGAAGTGTAGGAAAATCAATGGCAATAAACATTCCAATTAATAAAATGTTAATAGCTGGGTGAAACAGTAGCTCTCCTAAAAACCTAAAATCGTGAAATGTGCTTTTAAATCACCTAAAAGGGGGCATCAAAAGAAGGAAATGCTTCAGAATGAATTAGCAGCGGGCTTCGTGCAACGTCGAGACCGGGGTGGAAATAAAGATTCTTACAAAATGCGGGAGCAAACCACGTTCCTGGTGAGACAAACTGTTAGAGATGAATGAAGTTTTTAGAGTGACGTCGTTCATGAAATGTAGTAAATGTAGTAAAGTGGCTGCTTTCATCCAGACCCCAGTCACCCCTTAATCTGTTCACTCAGCAGCCAGAGGGGTCGGTGATGAGGGACCACGCGCCTGCACCCCCTTCCGGTGGTGTCCCCTGTTCTGAGGATGAAATCCAGACTCCAGCCGCCCCCCACAGGTCTGGCCGCGCCCCCCACGGGTCTGGCCGTGCCCTACGGATCCTGCTCTGGGTGCCCTCCCAGCCTCAGCCCTCCCTGCTGGGCCTTGCTCAGGGCGCGCCGGCCACGCTGAACCCATCAGAGTCCTCGGAGCCCTCGGCCCGCCGTCCCCAGTGCCTCTCAAACCTCCAATGGCTCGTTCGTTCTGAGTCGCGCCTCGAGTTTCAACCTATGTGGTTCCGTTTTCATGGCAGTCGCCACTACTTAAACTAGTTCATTCATGTCCCCGGGCACCTTGTCATCGTCTCAGCCCTCCGCCCGCTGGGGTGGTGGCTCCCTGCATGCGGAGCCCTTGGTTGTGAGTTAGGACGGGGCGCACAGGGCGTTCCTGGCTGTTACCATGGAGCTGGCCGCTGGCCTTCAGCTCCCGGGACCTGAGTGTGGGCACTAAGTGCTTCCTTAACGGGGGTCGGATGTCCAGAGCATGGACTGATGTCTGTACGAAATCAGCAGGCTTTGCTTGTCGTCCACCGTGAGGCTTACAGCTGTGTTACCGAAATAATCGTATCATTTGTTCAGAGATC
>PVJL010014643.1:0-27355 GCA_004026885.1 Lyroderma lyra
AGGGTCTCTCATATATGGCCTTTATTATGTTGAGATACTTTCCTTCTATACCTATTTTATTTAGTGTTTTGATCATAAATCCCAGTGGGTTCTGATGCCTGTTGAGATCATCTTTTGTATGTGCCACTTGTGGGACTAACTGGGTGATACTCAGCTGTGATCTGAAGCTAACCATCAAGTATGTTGGTTCTGGGGCCCCTTTGAAGGAGCTCTGGTGCGGTTCAAGGTTAGCTACTGCCTGTGACCAGCAGGAGAATACCTGGTAGGAGCTACAAAATGACCAACAGTTGGTCGCTTCCTGTGCTGGACCTGGAGGTACATGGAAATGTGAACCCAGTACTGGATCTGGGGTAGCTCCACAAGAAGCCAGGAAACTCCAAGGCCTACTGCTAGCTGCCAACTGCCAGCTCCTGTAAGGTTCAGCTTCTGTGAAAGCCTCCTGTGGTGAGGAGTTGGGTGTGATGGGGTCTCAGTGAGTCACCAGGGTGGAACTAGTAGAGTTCATCAGACTATTTAGATTCAGATTTGGCTGTGTGAGGGGAGGGCTCAACACAGGAAAGATAGCCTCTGCCTACCAGCTGCATGGGAGGAAAATCTCATACAGGGAAAATGGTAATGTCGCTCCAGTTTTTGCCGGAAGTCACACAACTCAGTCTTTCTCTGATGTCCCCAAGTCACAGTCCCTTTTCTGGAGGCCAGAGTGAGTGCCCGTATGGGCCCTTTAGGAGGACATGTGGGTTTCCCACAGCCTTCTCTTTTACCCAGATGGTTAGAATCCCCACTGTTTTTCATGTCCAGTTGTTATAGGGGATCCTCTTCCAGGCACCAGTACTCCATGCTGGGGAGCCTGGTGTGGAACTGAGTCCACTTGCTCCTCCGGGAGAAACCTATGTGGCTGAGATATTCTGCCTGGTACTCAACTGCGACAGATGGATATGGGACCAGCCTGTTTCGCATCTCCACCCCCGCTACCAATCTCCATGCATCTCTTTTTTTAATCCTTAGTTATAAAATTTCTGTTCAGCTAGACTTTAGATGGTTCTCGGGTTGATTATTCTATATTTTAGTCGTAATTTTAACATCACAAGAAGAAGCAAGCATTCACCTTCTTGGATCTACCTGGAGATGTTCTTAGCTGTGTATTCTGGTGGTGGTGATGGGTGGAGAGAGGGTAGCAGAAGGTTCCCATAACCCAACACTACTTTATTAAGAACCAATGTGTAGCAGTGGACAATAAACATTCATTCAGCTTTTATGTGCCAGACACTATAGTAAGCATAATATATACATTTTTAAGTCTTTATGGTAGTACTGCACAGTAAGTTGTATTAACCTGATTGTATAAATGAAGAAATTGAGTTGAGGGTTGCTTATGGGCTACCGTGTATAAGCTCTCTGTAAAATTTTAAGTAAATTAAAAGACTGACCCCATCTACTAAGCTGGTCATAAAAGAACAAAACTCTCACCAATATCATGACATGATTTGATTCCCAAATCCCCAGTCTTCTTTCTGTTATACAACTTACTGATTTGCTCATCTGAATTCAACTCAAATCCAAATGTATGTTTCTGACTTGGTCAGAATCAAAGAATCAGCTTACTTTGCAATCCAGGATGGGATTCATGCTTCCAAACATGTGTGTAGAAATGGTTTGTACATGGGTATTAACAAAGGTTGAAGACAAAAGGGAAATCTCACCTCTGTCCTATTGAGAGAAAAAGCTCTTCTCATTTCTGAAAGCTAGAAAATAGTTTTTTTGGAACTTGGTTGTGTTTTAATCTCAAACAAGTATTGTTCTGGTTGGTGAAAAAGATAGCATTTCTTCTCTTTCCTATAGGAATGCCAAAATGAAAAAACAAAAAGAAAATCCATCCTAATTTTTATTTTTTTCAGAACAAAAGAAAATAAAGTACAACAGTAACTTTCTCTTTTTTAAGGAGAAAACTAAATGGTAGTAGTTTGGCTTCAACAGCATTTTTGGAAAATTCTAAAGATGTAACATCCCCTTCTCATGGTAATCAGTTATTTAACATGGAACAGATCCATTTATGAATGAAGGAGAACAGTTTGGCTGTCAGAACAACTGACAAATATAATATGTAAATTCAAAAAATTCATTCGATGATGAATACATAAAATATTTTACACTTGAGTTTATTCTAGAACAAAAAAGGAAATTAATACAAGCATTTTGAAAAACCTTAATATGGAAATGTCAAATCTCAAGTTCTTAACCTTTAAAATTTTTTCTTTTAAGATGTGAAAATATAAGCTCTTCACTCAGTCTGTAGTTGGCCACTTGAAATTAAAAAAATGATACCACAGCATCATTTTCTTTTTTCTTTCTATAACCTAAGGGGGTGGGTGAGAGGTTCTCATTTGGGAAGAGGCAAGAGAACTGCCTGGGTTTCCATTGTGAGTTTAGTCTGAGGATAATTATGTGCAGATGTGTAAAGGATTTATAGTTTTCAATGGAAAAATAAATATCCGTCCATGTTTACAAATACCAGTTTAGAACAGCACAAACTGATGTTAGTTTTAGCACAGAGCTTAATGGCTAAAGGGTAGTTACTAATAGAAATTAGTTAAATTAGTTATTAAAACAAATTGGGATTTTCTTTTTCCCCAAAGAATTTTTAAAATCTGCTTCACCTCCATCTTCAATAACTTCGATGCTGTCCCACCCAGACACTGGCATCTGCACTAACCATTCTCATGGGCAAAGAGGATCCCACCAAAGTCTTCCCTCCTGTCCATTTAGGACTCATTTATACAGTGTATACACTTTATACTTTGTGCTACATTTCACTTGTTTGACCCATTCTTATGGCCCAGTGGCCAGCTCACTTTTTCCTTTTGGCTGAAGGGCTGAAATCCCCCAAGACAGGGAGAGAAGAAAGAAAGAGGGCAGAGACCCCACCCTGTTTCCCCGTGTTAGCCCACTTCATCTGAGGAGCCTGTGACTCATCTCTGAGTTCCCCACCCTCAAGCAACTTCCATCAAACCACAGCCCCCAGAATGCTTTGTTGGGCATTTTCTTTAGTGGTGAACTTGTTCTGAGATTATAGGGAATGCTGATTTTATTAGAGTTCTTTTAAAAAATAATAACTCATTTAATTGTTGCTGCCCCTGGGCAAGTGCTGAGTCACTCTGAATGCTTCAGAGCATTCCAGGAACACCCTATTCTTCCTTAGTACTTTACTTTTTTCTTTTTAAGTTCTCCTTTTATTTGGTTTAGAGTAAGTCCTTTTTTTGTTCTAATAGACTTATCTCTGGAAAAGATGGAGAAGAGCGAGTAAACTTGGCTGCCTCGTTTCTGCTTCTCATGTGAGTATAATTTGTATTTCTATCTGTTATGCAAATGTCATTAAAACAGTGGATTTCCTCAGGTTTCTATGGAAGAATTGTCTCCTTTGATCTGTGCAACACTGGCACACTTTTAGAATTAACCACGGAAAAACTTGATGACACTTCTGTGCTTCTTGTAAAATTCATCTTTGGAGTAATTTTACGGTGTGTGTTTTCCCCCTTGAATGTTTTAAAGAGCTTGATTTCTGTCTCTTTGCAGAGCCTTCTAGCAGCTGTGTCTCATTTGTTTTGCAAGGGCATTGAAAGAACTTGCTATTTTGGAAGCTCCTTAACATATGGAATAATTGTAGAAAGAACTTCACAGTTTGCATTGTGCTTTCACATTATTTTACCCAGTCACTTCTTATGGAAGCCCAGGACATATTGCTTATGTATTTTGGAAAGAGAAATAGAAGTATTGAAGAAATAATGGAAGTGTGACAGGGCAATGTATCTCAGCCTGGAATTAATCAATAGATTAAAATGTCTTCCTTCAGTTCCTTTAATACCTATGACTGGAAAGCCTCATGCTGTTTGACCTGAACAGGTAGCACTGACACATGTGCTGTGCATCGCAGGAATGTGTGGTCTAGCTCAGTTTAGGTCAGCCCTAACACAGAGCTAGCTGTCTGAGTGACTGGACATTGGGAACTGTGGTATTTTAGCTGCTTTTATTAAAAGTAACATAGTGGATGGCTAAAGGCACTGGTTTTAGGGTCAAACTGACTGGGTTTAAATTCAAGCCCCAGCCTTTATCAGCTGTGTGACATTGGGTGAGTCACTTAACCCTTTTCAGCACCATTCTTCTTATCTGTAAAATGGGAAGACGAGATAAGAATAATGAGACGAGAATAATAAGATTTCACTCATATGTGGGATATAACACTGAAAGCAACAAACGAACAAGACATACAAACAAGAAATGAAAACTCAGACACAGACAACAGTTTAGTGGTTACCAGAGGGTAAGGGGGGAGGGGAGCGGTAGAAGAGGAATAAGGGGGTCTAATACATGGTGATGGAAGAACTGACTCTGGGTGGTGAGCACACAATGCAAATATAGGTGATATATGATAGATTTGTACACTTGAAACCTACGTAATTTATTAACCAGTATCACCCCAATAAATTTAATAAAAATTAAAAAGAAAGGAAACATTAGTTGGTATTTCATGGAATTACTGCAGGGCTGAATTGTCCATCCACGTCAAATTCTAAGCCCAGCACCAGGCACACAGTGAGCCCCTAGTAAATGTTAGCTATTTTCATGTCGTGGTGCAGAAGGTGACCACCTGGTCATCTTTTCTGAGGTTCTTTGAAGTTGATTTGGTTCATGAAATTATACATATGGCCCAGTTAGGACCTGTGGTCTTAAAAGGGACTTACTTGGTGGGGAAGATGAAACTTATACTAGTATTTCCTCTGCTTTTAAGAGGTCTTAAGAGCTGTGATAATGATAAGTCCCTCTGTCATTCTACTCTAAAACACAAAGAGGCAATGTTGTTCCTCCTGAATAATGTGAAGTATTGATAAAGGGCCCCATTCACTAGCACCCACAATATTTCAACCTAGCATTTTTGGAATGGCACACACACAAAAGGCAAAGATGACATTGGTTGTCCTACAGTTCCAGGTGACAGTAAGGAACAGAGGAAAGAACAGGGGTCCCCTCCTTTGCAAATGCACTCCCATTGGGATTCAGAAGACTGAGTGCAATGTCTGTTTTTCATTTGATGGGGAAACCAGGCAAAGCACTTTGCTTCTCTGTACCTCAATTTCCCCAACTATAAATAAATGGAAGTTATAATATATGAGGGCTGCTTGGAAATTATTGAGTGATGTAATACAAAAAAATGAAGCATTTATGGCTTGATTTTTTTCTGGACAGCCCATATAAGTTGACCATCTTGTCCCTCATTTGCTAGGATTTTCCCATGACAAGTGCCATATCCTGGGAACCTCCTCAGTCCCAGGAAAACCAGGATGGTTGTCACCTTATATCTCTGCCTCTCAGCTTATGTACTTGCTCACCATAAGGGCAGCAGATATAAAAGCTGCTGCAACATTTCATGAACTGAAGGGTATAATTAACTCAATTTTGAATACCTAAGTTCCCAAAATAGAGCTTTGGGTTATTTGAAGAATAACATGGTAATATAGTATATCATTTCTTAAGTATGAATATCACTTAAATTCTTGGTGCATAGTTTTATAAACTGCTTAGAAATATGTAATGTGACTGACAAATTTCATCAATGGGTATACCATGTTTACGTCATTTTTATATGTTAAAATATATGTAATGGAAAGTACACACAAGCATATTATGCAGAACAGTTAGAACAAGTACTTTCAAGTCATAACAAATATAATTTTCATTAGAAAGACCTCATTTGAAATATCTTTATTCCTGAAAAGTTGTTTTATACCCAAGGCATATTTTGGAAAGGATTATCATTTGTAATAAATTGATTAGTGGTTTGTCTTAGGAGACTTAAAAGGAAAACAAAATTGTCTGGGGAAGATGACACCACTGGCCATGTACTTTGTGTCTGAAAAATGAGTACACCCAAAGGATACTAGTTCACTGCTGCGAATGAACTTGAGGCACCATTAATGTTCAATGGATATGCAAAAATATAACCAATATGCACACTCAGGAATTGTGCCACTTCCAAAACTTGATTCATTTAGTTTTCTTTCCTATCATATAAAGATTTCTCTTGAGTGGAACTTCAAAATGTATATGAATACATTTGCTTGAAAATTCAAAAAGTTTTTTCATTGACTTTTTTTACGTTTTACCTAGAGGCATCCAACCAGAATTGAAGTCAATGTAAGATCTATAAATTCCAAACTGAGGCTTCTTACAGACATGCATAACAAGATAAAAAATGCATATAAAGTATATATCAGTAAAAGTATAAAAACAAGCAAGTTCAAACTCAGTTGCTTACATTAGTAGTGATGAGTACCATATATTTTAAGAATTATACTTTTAAAATAAAATAAATTATTTTTAGCATGGCTTTATAAATGGAACGTGTAAACCTCTGAGAAAAATGCTAAGATATTTAAAAAGCCTGAGCATGTGACACGTTTTCTATCCCAGAGGACCTACTGCAGCCTTGGATACATAGCTAATACTCAATAAAATGTTGTTAACTTACATTGACTATTCTATATATTAATAATAACTCAAAATAACATCATGAAACCAGAATGAAAGTACATGGTGTATCATTCTACACTCCATTTTCCCCCCAAGGAATGAACTACTTTACCTCTTAGACAAAAGCAAAGAACTCACTCAAAAACAAAACTGAAGGCTGTTGGAGTTGTTGTTTATATTTCCCTGAACAGAGGGGTCATTATGTTGGCTTCAAAGGCCTTTTCTTCTACCTTCTATCATGGTATGCTAGTGCAGGAAGAAACCTCCATTCTATTCTTACACTATACATGGGAGCCTTAGAGAAGGGAGCAATTTACCCGAGGTCACAGGTTCAAACCTTCCCAGATATTTGTTACTTCTAATTTAATTTTTCCAAATTTCACCAAATAAAGCTTTAGGTAATTTTCTTTGCCCTTTTTTAGATTAAGAGCCTCCCTCCTTATATCCTGCCCTCCCATTCATGGTTATCCCAATCTCACTACTCTTTGAACAACTCTACTTCCTTTTAGCACTTTCAAATGGCATTTTCTTTGCTCTCAAACAAAACACTTGAAACCTCACTCCAAGGACTTAAGCTAAAGGAATCTTCTAGGTTACCCCAATGGCTATGTAAATATTAGGGTTCTTCATGCATTTCTTTGTAGGCCTGCAGCCTTTGACATAGTGATGCATAGATGCAGGTTTGTGCTGTTCTCTCTCAGGCTTTGGTAATGTGGGTCTAGCCTTTGTGTTATGGTTAACATGTAGCTGATGATGAGAGCAAGCTGGAACTTATGAGGACAGACATAAGCTGGAACAAACTGAGGTCATAGCTTGAAAAGAACCTCCAAGCAGACAGACTGCCTATGGCTTTTACAGCATCCTTCCCCTGACAGTAGTGATGCGAACTCAAAGTAGAAAAATTAGTCTCCTTTGAGAGGCCTATGAGGGCACAAAGATATTTCAAATCTCAGCCCCACAGAGAGGAAATCTGCTTGGTATTTATTCAGGCCCCTTCCTTTTAAATTTTGATTACCCTTGGCTCAGCTAGGTGCTGAAATTTTTGCACTAGTGACAGGTGATTCTTATGTAAGAATGAAATTTCGGGTGTGATAAATTTGGTCTTGAGACATCTCAGCTCAGTTGCTGCAGATGGCAATGTCATGATGGCAGAGTTAGAGCATGGTGTCCTGCTGGGCTGTGGACTGTGTGAAATGGCTACTCAGTTTGTAATTGGCTCAGATAATTCTTTGAGCCTCAAGGTCATGACCAAAGGACACAGACCAACTATAGGGTTGACATTCATTCTACCAATGTTCTTTCCTTCTCCCTTAGACACTATTGCTGACTCATTCTCACTCAAAGTCCAGTAAAAATCAGGTTGTAGCATGTGTTCTTTGTGAATATCTTTATATTATAATATCAGGTCTCTGTCTATTATGACTAGCCCCTATTATGGTGGTAGAGAATTGCTTATACTATAGAATTTGTATGAATTTGATTGCTTTGGTAAAGAAAACATTTCTAGCCACTCCATCATGTCAGCCCTACCACTTTCAGGGCACAAGTTCTCCGACTTAGTTTTGAGGAGGCTGAAATTCCTAAAATTACGCGTGAGCCCATGCGCGCATGTGCGCGTGTGCACACACACACACACACACACACACATACAAATTGTGAACATACATGCTTCTTTCTAGGAGGAGTGCCTACAGTTTTCATAAAATTGTTATAGAAGTTGCAGAACCAACAAGTAGTAAGAGTAGGCTGACCAGACATGTCATTTGTAACAGGACAGTACCATTATTTTTCCCATCTAAAATGGTATGTCTGGTCGGCCTAAGAGTCATTATTGGTGATGAAAGAAATATGCTGAAGCATTCATTGTTATTTTTCAATTAGATTTCCCACCATGAATTTTAGTTTGAACTTGATCAGAAGTGAGCAATATAGGGCAAGCTTTAGAGTCAGATAGACCCTTCATTCAGTCTTAGACCCTAACTCTACTTTCCCTGACTGTGTGAGATTAGACATGTGATTTCTCTATGACTCCAAACTTTTTTTGACAATGAATAAAATGGGAAAAATATCACCTACCATGTGATAGTTTTCTCATGAAACAAATGCTATTGTGAAAATTCAGTGAGAATATATATGTCTTGTGATGCACCTGGCATTTATTTACTGTTCAATAAACAGTGGCTAGTACTGTTAGGAGTCACATGGAACTCATTCCTTGGAGCAGATGGGATGATGTTCTATGCTACATATCTTCTATCTTTCTGCATTTTAAAAATTTCTCATACTATTGTCTAATCACTGAGTCATTAGCTGCCATTTCCTATTCTTCATAAGTATCAACATGTTTTACCCACCACTCTTAAGAGATGCCATGCTTTCATCTTTATCCCACCACCAGTGGGCAAAAGAATAATACTGTCATTATATTCCTGGAATCCCATTTTACAAGTGTAACTTTATTTAAAAATCTAAAAAATAATGTTTTAGTAATTTTTAAATTCTTCAAAGGGCATATATTGTATATATTTTAGCTAGGGACATTTTTTTCTTACCTTACTTTATTTTCAATATCCTCTTCATTTCCTAGCACTTAGTAAATACTAGTAGATATTTGCTGAATGAATGGAAAAGAAAATCCCAATAAACTAAAAAAAAATGTATGCATGAAAACATTCATTATTTTACTAATCATTCTCTTGTCCATTCTATTCCCCATTATTTTCTCTAAAGACCACAACAGAAATGACTTACTTTGAAAAATATATAAAAGTTTTATTTGAGAACATTTATCATCCTGGTTTATGTACTTATTTTTACTTTGGATTTAAGACCAAGACTATCTAATCTCAATTTCTCTTTTTGGAATCAATATTTCCATAGCATGTGTAAAATCATCCTAAATGGGGAATCCCTTCTTTTTATTCCAGAGATGACAGTTTTTTTTAACTTAGCCCAAAAAATTTTGAAGAGAGGGTGCGCTAAGAGTTAAGAAAAATGATTATGGTTATGAAAATATCTTGAAAGCTAAGTGTGATGCACTGGAGAACCATGGCAGCAAATTTAACTGTATACCCATGAGATCTGTCTTATCAACTATATTGATAAATACTATTCAAGGGAATGTAAAAATTTCTTCCATATATGCATTTCTGTTTGTCCAGCTCATTGTCTAATCCACATAAGGCACTTAAATATTGATTGGATACATGAATCTGTGTTATATTTTTATTGTAATATAAATAACACATGATTTATATTATATTTACATTATGCTGATAAGGAAAAAGCAATAGCCCTTCATGCAATGTCTTTATGAACAGAACAATTCTGAAGCTCAGCTAACAGATAAATCATTAAAAGAAAGTACCTTCTACATCTGTTTTCTATGAGAAATAGAAATTTTAGAAAATATGGGTGTAAGCCTCTCTCTTTAGTTTTATTGAGAAATAATTGACATATATCACATTATAACTTTCAGGCATACAGCATGATGGTTTAATTTACATATATTGTGAAACCATTATCATAATAGGTTTAGCTAACATCCATCTTCTCATATAGATACAATAAAAAGAAAATAAATTTTTCTTATGATGAGAACTCTTAAAATATACTCTCTTAACAACTTTCCTGCATATCATACAGCACTGTTAGCTACAGTCATCATGTTGTACATTATATCCCTAGTACTTATTTATCTTATAACAAAGTTTGTACCTTTTACCACCTTCCTCCAATTCCGCACCACCCCACCACCACCACTCCCTACATCTGGTAACCACAAGTAGTCTAATCTCTTTTTCTATGAGTTTTATTAATTCCACATATAAGTGAGATCATACAATATTTGTCTTTCTCTGTCTTCAAGGTCTATCCATGTTGTTGCAAATGGTAGGATTTTCTTGTTTTTCTTTTCTTTATGGCTGAAATATATATGTACCATAACTGCTTTATCCATTTATCCATCAAGGGACATTTAGGTTGTTTCCATGTCTTGGCTATTGTAAGACTTCTGAGTGAGGCTTTGTGTGTGTGTGTGTGTGTGTGTGTGTGAATTTCCGTTTAGTTTGTTAGAGGTTGAGTTTTGCAATTATACCCATTCAAATAGAACAACAAAATTTCAGGAGCCCACCACAGTGTTGTGGATGTGCATCCTTCTCTCCTTCTCTCAATCTTACCTTTCATAAAAGAATTCACAAGTAAGATCAGAATGGCATTGCCTGACTGTCTTAGGGCTGAGACCAAGTAAAGGCAGCAACCTGTTCTATGAGAAGTCTATAGTGTCTTATCCCTGTGGGAAGCTCACCTGAGAAGTTAGGGTAAAGACAGTTGTGTAGCTAGGATAGCTGCCTACAGCAGAGAGCTTCTCATTAGGCATCACTGAACCTGGGCCATTGGCATCCAGAAGCAAATGGTCATGTGAAAGAACTAAGAAATTATCCCCCACGGGAATAATGTCTTTACTCTTTCCTTATTGCTACTCTAAGACTATATTCAACTTTCATTACTCAGTACTGTGTCTCAGGTGTGTTTTTATCACCACTGATGCTGCTTTGACTCCTCCTGATCTTACGAAAACACATAAGTAAACATATGACATTGGTCCTTACCTTGTATTTCTATTAGGGAGTGAGAAAAGTGATTAACATCTATTGGACATCTATTGGTGCCAGGTAATTTTACTTACTCTCCAATTCACCATGTTTGAGAGGAGAAAAATTGAATAAAATTGAATAAAGTCCCATTGGTGGGACTGTATTTGAAACTATTGCCTCTCAGCCTCTCCATTTCTACATGGAACTCCTCAGGACAGATAGAAAATCCTGAAAAACCTAATAAAATGACATATTTGGTGATGAGTATTCTGTTTAAAGATTTATTTTCTTGCTTCTTGCATTTCTTTTCTTTAGAATTTTTTTAATTTTTCAATTACAGTTGACATTCAATATTATATTAGTTTGAGGTATACACCATAATGGTTAGATATTTATATAATTTATGAAGTGACCTCCCCCAATAAGTCTAGTACTCCCCTGACACCACACAGTTATTAAAATTCTAGTGATATATTCCTTATAATGTACTTTATATCCCCATGACTGTTTTGTAACTGCCAATTTGTAGTTCTTAATCCCCTCATCTTTTTAACCCAGCTTCCCAATCCCTGACACACACACTTGGCAACCATCAGTTTGTTCTCTGTATCTTTGAGTTTGTTTCTGTTTTATTTATTTATTTTGCTTTTAAGATTCCACATATAAGTAAAATCATATGGTATTTGTCTTTCTCTGTCTAATTTATTTCACTTAGCATAATACCCTCTAGGTCCATCCATGCTGTTGCAAATGGTAAAATTATTCTTTTTATGACTGAGTAATATTCCATTGCATATATGTTCCACTTCTTTATCCAGTTGTTTGTCAATGGACACCTGGGTCTTCTTTTCTTATCCATTCATTTACCTTATGTCTTTTGATTGGATAATTTAATCAATTTACACTTAAAGTAATTATTGACAGGTATGTAGCTATTGCCATTTTGTTATTCATAGTTATTATCTTTCCTCCTCTCCTTTCTTCTCCTTCTTTTTATTCAAGAAGTCCCCTTAACATTTCTTGTAAGACTGGTTTGGTGGTGATGAACTCTTTCAGCTTTTCTTGTCTGCATAGCTCTTTACCTATCCCTGTATTCTAAGTGATAGCTTTGCTGGGTAGAATAATCTTGGTTGTATATCTTTTCTTTTCATAACTTTAAATATTTTATTCCAGTTGCTTCTGCCCTTCCAAAGTTTCTTTGAGAAATCAACTGATATGTTTTTATTTTTAATTTGAAGTTTTTCAATTACAGTCACATTCAATACTATATTAGTGTGAGGTGTATAGCATAGTGGTTACAAAATTATATAACTTATAAAGTGATCTCCCCAGTTAAGTCTGGTATGCACCTGGCATCATACATAGTTATTACAATATTATTGACTATACAAGGGCTGTCAGGAAAGTATCCATCCAGGTAATATGAAAAATGGAGGCATTTATGGCTGGATTTTTTTCTGGACAACGCTTGTATTCCTTATGTTGTACTTTACATCCCCAAGACTGTTTTGTAATTGGCAATTTGTACTTCTTAATTCCTTCACCTTTTTCATCCATCCCCCCAATTCCCTTCTCATCTGGCAACCATCAGTTTGTTCTCTGTAGCTATGAGTTTGTTTCTATTTTGTTTGTTTGTTTGTTTTGCTTTTTAGACTTGACATATAAGTGAAATTATATGCTAGTTGTCTTTCTATGTCTGACTTATTTCACTTAGCATAATACCCTCTAAGTCAGGAGTCCCCAACCCCCGGCTCATGGACCATTACTGGTACCATGGCCCATTAGGAACCAGGCTGCACAGCAAGAGGTGAGCAGTGGGTGAGCAAGTGAAGCTCCATCTGTATTTACAGCAGCTCCTCATTGCTTACATTATAGCCTGAGCTCCACCTCCTGTCAGATAACACAATGTAATAATAGAAATAAAGTGTGCAGTAAATGTAATGTGCTTGAATCATCCCAAAACACCCCACCTCACCTTGGTCTAGGGGAAAAATGTCCTTCATGAAACTGGTTCCTAGTGCCAAAAGGTTAGGGACTGCTGCTCTAAGTTCATCCGCATTGTCACAAATGGTAAGATTTCATTCATTTTATATGGCCAAGTAATATTCCATTGTATATATGTACCACATTAAAAACTTTTTAAAAATTTATTTATGGTAGTTGATAGGAGCTCCTTTGTATGTAACTAACTGCTTTTCTCTTAGTGCTTTTAACATTCTTTTTTTGTCTTTAACCTTTAGCATTTTAATTATGATGTGTCTTGATGTGGGCCTCTTTGGATTCATCTTGTTTGGGACTCTCTGCACTTCTAGACGTCTGTGGTATTTTCTTTACCAGGTTAGGGAAGTTTTCCATCATTATTTCTTCAAATATGTTTTCAACACCTTGCTGTCTCTCTTCTTCTAATAGCTCTATGATGTGAATGTTTTTTTGTTTGATGTTGTCCTAGAGGTCTCTTAAATTAGCTTCATTTTGTTTGTTTTTATTATTTTGCTGTTCTGCTTGGTTGTTTTTTTACTACATTGTCTTCCAAATCATTGATTTGACCTTATGCTTCATCCAATCTGCTATTGATTCCACCTAATATGTCTTTATTTTAATCATTGTACTCTTCATTTCTGACTGATTCTATTTTTTTTATGATTTCTATTTCCTTTTTTATGTTTACTCCTCTTTATTAAAGTTCTCACTGAGTTCATCTATTTTTTTAGGTTCATTGAGCATCCTTATAAACAATATTTTGAACTCTGTATCTGGTAGATTGCTTCCCTCCACTTTGTTTAGTTCTTCTTCTGGAATTTCTGTCCTGTTTTTTCACTTGGTAATGTTTCTTTGTCTCTGTCTTTTGGCTACTACCCTGTGTTTGCTTCTATATATTAGGTAAATCTGCTAATCTCCCAGTCTTTCCAGGGTGCCCTTATGTAGTAGATGTCACAGTGGCACAATCTCCCTGATCACCTGAGCTGGGTACTGCAGATGTGTCCCTTGTGTGGGTTGTGTGTACTCTCCTATTGTAATTGAGCCTTGATTATTGTTGGCACATCAGTGGAATTCAGCCTCAGGATGACTGGCTGTGTTACTCACTGGGAATATAGTGGACCACTTATTGTGTGGGGAATGACCCCATAAACTAGGATTTGCTTAGGAGGGCCATTATTGCCTGATGAGTTCATACTTTGAATGTATCATTTGTGGAGCTAATTAAGTGGTATTCTGGAGTGGTCTGAAGCCAGTCACCAGGTGTGTTGGATTTGGGACCTTTGGAAGGGGCTCCAGTGCAGGCCCTGATGAGCTGCTACCTGTGCCTGGCCCAGGGCCATGTGGTAGGATCTACAAAGTGATCTGAGGTTGATAGTTTCCAGTGCTAGGCTTAGAGGTGCCTGAGAGAGTCTATGCTATAAACCAAGGCAGGCTGCCTCTAGTGCTGAAGGCCACTTAGCAAGAGGTAAAGGGCATGGTGAGGCCAGCCATTGCTTATTTAAGGTTTATGGACCTTTCAGGGATTTTAGTGAAGTTGGCAGCATAGGCAGAGGTCAGCTGCTTCTGAGTATTAGTAGCTGAAAGAGGTTTGGGTCTGTGCTCCAGTTGGGTGGGGCTGGATCCCAGGGAATCATCAGGGTGGGGCAGGTCCCATGGAGATTCAGATTTGGTGCCTGGGTGTGCTTGCTGGCTTTGTATGTGGAGAGCTCAACAAAGGAACAAAATGGCAGAGAGCTGCCCCTCTAGCCCTCGACCTGAAGTCAGACGGGCAAGAGCCTCCTTATATGTCCCTAGCACTTTTTGAGCTGCCATCAGCACTAGAGCTCAGAGCAAGTGCATCTATCAGCAAGTAAGTTTATGCATGGGCCCTCTAAGAAGATGCCTGGGTTTCTATCAGCCCCCTGTCTCACCCAGAAGGAACCTCTGCAGATTTTCTTAGCCAGATGTTGTGAGGGCTCTTTTTCCAGACACTGATGGTCTAAGCCAGCATGGGGCTAGGATCTCTTACTCCTTGGGGGGATCTCTACAACCAGGATACCCTTCCCAATTCTTAACCACCCCACATGAGTATGGGATCAGCATGTTTTGCATCTCCACTCTTCCTACCAGTCTCAACTTGGCTTCCTCTTTATTTCCTTAGTTACAAGAATTCTCTTCAGCTGGTCTTTGTGTGGTTCTCAATGATGGTTGTTCTGTAGTTTAGTTGTAATTTTGATGTGGGCATGGGAGGAGGCAAGCACAGCATTTATTTACTCTGCCATCTTCATCAGAAGGCCTTGCATATCTTTTCTATATAGACCAACACAGAAAGACACTCATTTGCATACAATTACAAGTATCCACATGCATGAGGTTAAGGCCCTCCAATATTTCTTATTCATACAAATGCAAAGGTTCCATTTCAGAGACGTGGAGATCGTGGTCTTTGTCTGCACCTATGGTTTTGGGCCAGCAGGATGGTCACAGGAAAAGTGGAATATGAATGAATTTATAAATGACAGATCAAAGACTTGTGTCTGTTCAAATACTGGAGTACCTTGGTTTTCTTATTACCCATCTTTATATTCAAAGTAATTGCACTTGACCTTGGATTTACTCTAAGTCAATATTATACCCCATTTCTGGGGCTTATTTTCAAATAGCTTTATGTAGTGTTTAACTGTCTGTACTTCTAGCTTGATAATTTCTCAAGAATGTTTTTTTTTCTTCAACCTCTATTCTTGCCATCTGAGATTTAATCCCTGATACAAAATAGTATATGGAATGTCAGGTGCAAGTCAACAGATATCTCCATAAAAGCCAAGAGAAACAGAAGCTTACCTCTTCCTAGTGCTTATTAAAACATACTGAAACAGCTCATGTGTAGGTGCCAAGGTCAAGGACATCAGCCCACACTTGAGCTCAGGCATTTAAGTTTGTCAAATGAGTCAGTCAAATGAGAATTCTGGGGTTTCTTGGCTGGATACATGTCAATATCACTGTTCATAAAAGATGTCTTTTTTCTATACAGCATTTATCATCACACTAAACCATGAGTTTAAAGAATGACTAATGTCCTGAGTACATTTGTCTTTATAAGAAGTTCTTGCTGCAGGGGCAGATGAATCTTGTTAAATGTTCTCTAGTATCCTCTTTCATTTCCTCATCTCTCCCTGATTACCCACTATCTCCTTCACGCCTCTTCTTCATCTCTACAATAAACACTATATTTTCTTTCCCTTTGCCTATTGGCAACACCAGCACACATGCAATTACTTGTGTACCATCTGTCTTGCCCACTAGAGTAGACATCCCATGTAGGCCTGTTTTCCACTCATATATAATTCATCTGCAAGTCACTGGTGCCAAGTTCAATTGCTGGCACAAACTAGGCTTTCAATAAAATTTGTTGAATAAATACAGAATAGAATGAATAGAAAAGCACATTCATTTATTTTGCTTCATATTTGGCTTCACAGAAACATTTGGATATTTTTTTTTAGTATCATTCATTTATAATACCTCTCTGCCTCCCTCAGTCAATATTTATAGAGAGTCTTTGATGTGTCAGGCACTGGACTATAAGCCAGCCCGAATGAGACATGGTTCCTGCTTCCTTGGAAGTTCTAAAGTAGGTTATACTGATCTTGTTGGTTCTGAGTCAGGCAGCCATATTTAGTGAATCACCAACAACTGTGGGTGTAACCTTGAAGTGGCTGTTTGTGGGAGGATGCAGAGGAGGAAGACATTAACCTGATCTGGAGACTTTCATAGCTCATAGAGCAGTGAACAAATAAATACGTGAAATACCTCAGGGAATATTCCTAGCAATAGGAATTAGTGAGGAGCAGTAGGAACAACTGGGTGGCTTAGAGAGGTAAAACAATGAGTTTTCCCCCCTGGTATGGATTCTCCCTGATGCTTTTAGCTAGTTTATAATTTACATAACAATTTTTTTCTGTACTACTGTATGGTTGACATTATGCCAAGGCTGATCAGTCACATGGCAATGAAGAAGAAAGGCATGAAACTTGCTTCTAGGAAGGTGGAGGCCAAGAGTGTGATTCATACCTTAAAAAGTGAACATTTTTAAGAAGAAGTGAAAATAAGAGAGAGGAAGGGAAGGGATGGGAACAGTAAAAAGATAGGGATCAAATCTGAGAGCTCTCAGTCTGTCCCCTGCTTCTGGGTCCAAAGAATTCTAAAGCTGGTGACTTTAAATTCAGGATTTTTTTCTCTTAGAGTTTTTGTAGGAGCTTGATATTGTTGAGGTGACAGAGTGTGATTTTAGTAGAAATATGATAAATGTCTAAATAACTCCAATAATCTAGGTCATTGGAGGCTAACTTATTTGCAGGTGACTTGTTTCACTCTGACCTAAGATTTCCAATGAAATTTCAGATTTAGCGTCCCATCTCTACTATCCATATATTGTCACCTTTTAAGTTTTTAGTCTTTTTTTTATTTTATAGTGTTTAAAAGCATTAGATCCTGTGTTCATTTAGTGCATATTTATTTGGTACTTACTATGTGACAGGCAGTGTCTTAGGCCCTAGGATTCATTAGCCGCAAATCATTGACTAGGCTGACATCAGTAAACTTGGTTTTCCTTTTGTAAGATATATTCCAAAATGTTTCTGAAAGGATCTTTAGAGTCCATTTTTTTTGTGATTTGGTTTTAATCATTAAGGTGAATAAGAAGCAGAGCTGAATAACATAGAAACTCTATAATTAAAACAATTTGAGAATTTCAAAAAGCATGACATTCCTGAAGTCCCAATTACCACTCTGTCAGGCTTCTGTGAGGACGACAAGGCAGGCTCAAAGGACAATTAATTATCTGCTATACCACAATAGGAAGAAGAACATTGTCTTTAAATATTGACCTAATGCTTAGTATGCCATAGGTACAAGGCTAGGTACTTCCACATGCATTATTTCATTCAATTCTCCTAATAACCTTATGAAATAGATCACATTATTTTTCTAGATAAGAAAATTTGGGCTCCAAGTGACTGAGGGAGTCACCTAAGACAACACACTTAATAAGTAGAGTGGAGAACACTAAAATATAGATCCATTGACTTCAAAGTCCTTGGCTTAGGTAAAAATCTCTTTCAAAATATTATTATTAAGACTTAGATCCACTTCTTGGTGACTCTAAGAAACTCTTCTGAAGATTAAAAGAGGAGTTCATTTGGCTTGGGATCTTGTCTTCTAAAAACTTTTGAACTCTATTAGAAGATGCTGTCACTTGCCATTTCTTTGCCTGCTACACATAGGACATGCTGGAGAGTCCCTCTTCAACTTAGCTATGTGTTCTTGGCTTTTAATTTCCATGAAAATGATTGGACACATTCTTCTATTTCCATCCAAACATAAGGCCAGAGAGAGACATTCTATTGGCCTTCTTCAGTAATTCTTCCTAACATTGTTTTCAATATTCATTCAGAGTTCTTCATACTACCTCCTCTTTTGTGTGTGTGTGTGTGTGTGTGTGTGTGTGTGTGTTTGTATTTTTATATTATTTCTCACAGGGATTATGTTAGGTTAAAATATTATAATTATAACATTATAATTATGTTATGTATGTTAATCATTAAGAACCAATGGTCAGAGAATGTCCTCACTAGCTGGTTTCAGTAATTAAAGATAAAAGGAACAAGAGCAAATAACAAGCAGCTTCTGAATTTGAAAAGTATCAAAATGGTAGCCCAGGGATTCAAACACAGCTCAAACCAGGTTTTCCTAGCCCATCTTATGTGGCCCATGTACAGCCCTACCTAAAGACAGGGAATTGGTTAGTCATGGGAATAGAATTTTACAACTTAAAAGAGCACTTGAGATTCAACCCCTATAATGTAGAGAAAGAACTGAATTCTGAAAAGGTTAGTGATTTGCCCAAAGTGAAATAGGAAGGGAGACCAGAATCTAAGGTAGTGGTTCTGAAACTTTCATCTGCAGGTACAAAGGAAATGGTTGCAACATAGATTCCTGTGTCACAATTCGAGAGCTCCTGATTCTGCTCAGAGATGAGATCCAGGAATCCGTATGATTAATAAGCCCCTGGGTGACTTGGTAGCTGGTGGCCCTGAGACCACATTTTATGAAGCACTAGTCAGGAATCCAGGCCTCATGACTCTCAGATCAAGTACTCCCCGAAGGACTGTTCTGCTTCCCCACATTTAAAAACACTCCAAGCAAGATGTAAGACAGTGATTCACAGTAATGCTCTTATTTCCTGACTCAACAGTTAGTTCCTGATTGCAACATTCATTGAAATTCTTTTGTTCACCAAGTAAATCAGTACCTACAGTGTGCCAGGTACTGTGCCAGAAGCAGGAGATGATACAAAGGTGAAAACACAGGTCCACTTCCACTGAACCGACACATCACAAGGCTTGTAGCTACCATTTCTGAGCACTTTACTCATACATGCTTCATGGAGTTTGTCTCATGCATTCATCCCATTTGTTACTTTTAAGTAAGCCTATATATAGTAACATAATTTGGGAGTTTTTCATATACCGGGGTGCCAAAAAATGTATACGCAATTTAAGAGATGTAATCTATGTATTACATAAATACTGATGGTAACCACTTTGAGTACCTCTTGTAATTGCAGAAGTCAAATGTGACTTGTAGTCATCTTTTGTATCAGTATATATTATTACCATATTAATACAGTTTTTTCCTCTCTTAAAATGTGTATACATTTTTGGCACCCTCTGTGAATAGAATTATACATATTACCTGCAGCTTGTTCTTCACACTTACTATGTCTTAGAAGTACATCTTTGTTCTTTATATATGCCTACTCTTTATAATGGCTATGAAGTATTTCCCAATGTTGATCTACCATCATGTATTTAACCATCCCCATATTAATAAATATTAAATTTTTTGTATATTCTCATATTACAAATAGTCTTATAATGGATTCCAAAGTAAATATTGTTATTCCTGTTTTATAGATGAAGTGGTAGAGGAAAGTTAATTACCTTGTCCAAGGTCTTACAATGACAGAATTAGAATTCAAACAGAGGTATATCTGTCTCCAAAGTTACTTTATTTTTCACTATTATGCTTTCTAATAATTGCAGTAGAATGGGGTAAGTGCTGAGGTGAGTCCTACGGTATCACCAAAATATGTAGCTGCTGACATTTGAGCAGAATCGAGGAGTCTTTTGGACAGAGTGAGAGAAGCCCACTCTAGAAAGAGGTGTAGATTTATTACAATCACGTGTATTGATCACCCACTAGAGAAAACCAGTAATACACACTTGTAGAAAGTTTTGTAGAAAGAAAGCATGATATTTGCACACTGGGATCTTACAGCATAATTTGTGTGTGTGTGTGTGTGTGTGTGTGTGTGTGTGTGAGAAAAATACTAGAGTAATAAGCTACTGAGTACAGTATAAATAAATACTACTTCATTTGGAAGCTTCAGAGCCATATGGAAATGAGTGGGCCATGGGTCCTGTCTACATGGCATGGCAAATTTCCCCTTTCAATAGCTCAGTTCCTTCCTCTGAAATGAAAGTAGACTACCTAGTTCCTGCTCCTTGACAGGGATGTTGCAAGGCTTGGTTAACTTTTGCAAATGTTTTGAGCTCCTCTGATATGAGGAGTGTGTTCTCTAAATAGGAGATACTACTAGCAGCCATCAGAATCATAACGAAGTTGAATTGGGGTGCTGTCATTTTTTGAGAAGGAAACACAAATGACCCTAAAGTATGAAGCCCACACTGGTTGCTTCACATTGACCCTTTGTTAAAAGGCAGCCTGGCTCTCATACAGGGTATTGAGACTGCTCATGCCCTGATCTCAAGTGGGAAAGAAAATTCAAGAGACTAGCTGGATTTTACAACATTTAATTTCCCAGATAATTACTGGGATTAGGAGCCCATCTAGAGGGTTCCCTGGTGGTGTAGTGGCTAGGCTTCAGCGCGCTCAACACCATGACCTGGGTTCAATTCCCAGCCAGGGAACCACCACCAAAATAAAACAATAAATAAAAAATAATAAAAGAGTCCATCTGGCACAGTCCATTTGCAAGGTGTGTGTGCATAGGGGAGTAAGTGGGTCTCTAGTAAAAACAAAGATCTAACAGAAAAAAAAGTACAGTGGATCCCATACCATTTTGGAACCCTCTGCTATGATGTTTAAATAGGAATTTCATTGCAGTAACGTTCGTGAGGCCAGTAGGCCATATGTTGTAAGAAAGGCAGTTAGGGTGCAAGTGTTTCTCTTTCACAGGGCTTCATGTTAGCTTAGGATTTGGTGGTGCCTTTGTCTGCCATGGGTCGAGAGGGGCTGTGAACACGCTAAGAAGAAAATCCAGCTCTGGATTTCAGCACTAACATTTCTACCTGCAAACTCATGGAAACTAAGCAGTTACTGGAAAGACACACAGTTACAGTTCTGCACAGGGATGGTAGTCATCATTTAGGATGGGGGGGGGTACCCTTGAGCTTGTGTTCCCTTTCCTCTTACCCCCATCCCCAAAAGAATGCTCCGAGCAAGGGGCCCAGAGAGCTGTGTGTTGCTCCCATATTGCCATGACCCCATTAGTGTAACCACAGATCCAAATCGGTCCACAAGCAAGCTGACCTGCAGGCACTAATAGGACTTACAGATGTGCGGAAAGGTTAGGATGCTCAACTGACTCCCGGATGGAATTTCTCATAATTTTCTGTTACCCAGGGGATCCTATGTAAACCTGTTTCAGACAGAGTTTTTATTGTATTTTATTTCTGAGCTCCAAACAGGCTTCCCCTTTAGAGGTCAAGCCTCTGCATCTCCTTGAATATCCCCACCTCAGAGATGGTGGCTCCTGTCTCCTATGGTCACCAGTTCTGCTGGGGGCACCAGGTCCACCAGGAAAACTCATCAGTGACTTGATCTTAATTGTTCGCTGTGTGCACTTGGGTTCATTGAGAACATCTGGCAGCCCTGACCCTTCTGTCCATTTGCCAAATATATTGAAGTGGGGAGGAACTGGAGAAGCAGCCTGCAGTCTTCTGTGGTAATGGAGGGTGGGCCAGATATTGGTCTGACTTCAGGATCTATTTGGCTCAGTCAAAAAAGAATTGATGGCGCCCTTTCAAGAGTTGGAAGATCTCCACCTTTACAGGATATTATGCTGAGTTTCTTAGGGCTGAGGCTAAGAAAGTGTCCTCTACCTCATCTCAGAGATGTGGCTTCTCCCCAGATTGGGATTACTACCCACTTGCCCTTTGGGAGTATCCCACCCTGTTTCCCCATGAAGGTCGATTTTACAGCCCAAAATGTAGAGCTCTGCAAAGAAAGCAAGAATGAACAGGAGTGAGAAAGTCTCTGATGTGATCTCCTTAGGCCTCTGTTTCTGAAAAGGGACTTTTACCCTAATTAACTGGACCATCGACTGACACTTTACCTTCTTATAGGGGCAGGGGCTCATCAATGAATCTAAATTTACAGCAAGACCTCAGTTACAATGATGAAGCTTCCTCAGAGCCTATGGCTTTCTGGTGAAATCTTTCTGTGGATGAGTGTCCTGAATAAAGGGCAAGTCTACTGAATTTGGGTCTTGTTCAGCCATAGCTAGTCATCTTCATAACAGGAGGAGCCTGGCAAAGTCTGTGATGTAGGATAGAAAGCATTGTCTTCTGCTCCCACTTGCCCTCTCCCAGCACCAGGAGCCTTCCAGGCTTCCCAAAAGAAAGGGTAATGCTCACCTGGTCCAGTTGCATTGCCTAGGGAGAGGTCTTTGTTCTGAAGCTTGTGTGAATAAAATTTGTAAGACCTATTTCATACAAGATGAAAATCAACCTGAACTTTTTCTTTATTAGCTAGAATGCCCAGAAATATAATAATAGGGAGTTCCCTGGTGGTGTAGTGGCTTAAGGCTTCGGCATTGGCACTGGCAGCACTGCGGCCTGGGTTCGATTCCCAGTCAGGGAGCTACCCACATACCAAAAAGAAAAAAAAAAGAAATATAATAATAACAATAATACTTTCCAGGTATCTAAAAATTTACCACATAGAGGCTGCTAAACAGTTCTCCCCCCTTTGCACAAGGCAGACAAAGAAATGCTGATACAAGAGGAGTTTGGAGACAGTCAGGAAAGGCAAGTACTTGCTGTATGTTTCATCCTCATGACAGCGATGACTTACTAAGTGCTCACAAAACTCTTTCCTACTGAGATCAGACAAGATTTCAGAATCCTTCTCAGTCTGTGCCCCAGGCAGCCACCACTAGTCAGACAGAGCTGGCATCAGGAAATTAATTTAAAAATATAAAAATGAAAAAGTTGGCATCTTGAGTTCTACGTGGCATCACTTAGATATCTCAAGAAGGGGTTTTGGACTATGTGGCTTTTGCCAGACTTTCTGTTTATGAATTGTTTACTTGGGGTTCAAGATTCAACTTGCCACTTACCCCACCCATTCTTGTCTACCACCCCATAATATCACCCCAAAAGAGATGGCAAATATGATCCTGCTCCTCTGAGCCACCCGTGAGGTGTTCTCTGGTGCATAGTAAATGTCAGATATAAATTATTTATGTGAGATGAAAATACAGAGATGTGATTATATTATGGATATTAATTTTATCCAAAAGTAGAAGTTTCACCACCTTGAATATCCCCTGAGGGACACTAGTACTTTTTAAATTATACTTTCATAACCATATGCATTGGGAGACATAGAAAATATGTAGACATTTTACACAGGATGAATTGAACTTTATATCTTTTCTTCAGATCTTAAATTTATCCTGTCCTGCCCCATGTGTGGAAACAAACACAAAATTCAGCAAGCACTAACAATTACCTCAGGTGATGGACAGGTGGCCTTTAGTCCAGGTCTAGATAGACTGATATCACTTTGCACATTCAGGTGTGGGACTTACCTGTCACTCAATCCGATTTACAGGAATGCATGGTTTGATTCTAGCTTGACTAGAACACACTGCTGGAGACTCTTTTCAGCCTTAATTGACCTCTGATGTCAAGGGAGGAATAATGGGAGAAGAGGCACCTCCAGATTCCTTCAGCCTGACCTAGGACCCTGTCTCCAGTTTGGCAGCTGCCATTACAATAATATCTGAGCTTTGGAAAGACACTTAACTTTTCTCTAGGTCAGCTCTCCACTGCAATGTAGAGTAATGGTACCAACTAGACTTCGAAGACAACTACTAAACAATGTGTAAAACATTTTGCATTCTGGAGCATTAGCTCATAAAAGATGGAGAGACAACACATTCTGTTCCTTACCCTGTGTCAGGGTATTAGACTGGATTTCAGGGTGGAGTAAGGGAAGGTCAGTTTACAAAATGTGAAAAAGATGTGGTCTTTGACTTCAAGGCTACAAGGAAGAGATTTGGATGTCAAGTACTTAATATCTACACATATATATGAGGGCTGTCTAGAAAAAAAATCCAGCCTTTAATGCCTCTATGTTTCATATTACATGGCTGGATACTTTCTCGACAGCCCTTGTATACCTATATCCATGTTAAACATAGAAGTTATATTGCTTTATACTTTGATAAGTGTCTGGGCAACATTTTAGTTTTCCAGTCACTGTTAACATAGCTATTTTTCTTTCTTTATCTCCAAGAGCAGACTCCTTAAAGATTTTCCAATATGATGTGGGAAACTATACTTTTTATCTGAAAGTCATCTGAGTTGACTTTTTATGCATCTGATGGAGTCTTTCTTCCAGGCTAATGTATCACGTATCATGTTGCTCATTTATTTACTGATATCTTTCCTTTCTCCACAAAGGATTGGCAGGTTTGGAAAGAGGGCAAGGGAGATGTAATGAAAGGTGTCTGGTATGTTCTCTGTTCTTTGGAGGGAAGCTGCTTTTTTTTTTTTTAATATAATCTAGATGGAAAGAATCCTCCATTATAAATGGACTAGTTGTTGCATTGATCCTATAATTTAGTTCTTCTATTTGATGACATAGGATCCTGCAGTGTCCTAGCAAATATGTCTCTACCTTAGAGTGAGACAACCCTCCCATTGCCAGCAGGCAGGACAAATAGGCCCACAGGTGACTAGACAGGATTTCCTGGTGCACAGGCTACTGCAGCTTCTTGGATGAATGGAAAAAAAATGCAGGTGTCACTTCCCTGCCCCCAGGCTAAGCAGGTCACAGGGTAACTGCCCAGTTGCCTGCTGGGATAGGCCCACCCGGCTCTTCTTCATCAAGCTTCATTTTTCATTTTGATTGAGTCATGATGGTTTAGTGCCCCAGAACATCTGAAGGTATGCCCTGTAGGGAAAAGGTCATAAAGAACTCCAGTGACCTGCCCTTCCCTGAACTCCAGGGCTCGGAATCTTTGTAAAGGGTGGGCAAGCAGGGCTGGTTGCAAGGCTGTGTCTTTCTCTGCAAATGGCAGGAGCAAACAAAATCTACGACTTGCCAGCCTGAGTTGCCTGGTTGCCTTATTTCAACTGAGGCAGCACAGCTTGCTTTAGCTTTGAAGTGTGAAAACCAAATAATGTTTGGCAAAGGGAAGGCGTGGAAGTGGCATAGCCTTCTTGGAGCATGAGGAGACACACTCAGCTCTTTGCACTGAATGCAGAAACTTTCCCCAACCCCTTTCCAATCCCCCTGACCCATGGCCACCCCTGAGAACCGTGTCTCAAAGCGAAACAGGCTTGGTAGGTTGTTCCTCACTGGAACTTTTCTGTCATGGCTAGTGGGCAGATATTGTGAATTTCTCTGATTTGGGAAGAGACCACGCAGATACTCTCCCTCCAACTACCTTAGTGTGCATTTTGCTAATATGTTCAGGACTGCAAAGCAGGGAAACATGCACAACCCCTGACTTTGGTTTGCCCCTGAGCAAAATTTTAGTCTGTTTATTGTCTAACCCATCTCTATCCTGGGGAAGATTTTAAAAATTCTAATACAGGAGGCTGAGAAAGAAAAATATTGGCTTCTACAGTACAAACATCTCTGTCCTGAAAGAAAATGTTAAATTTTTCCCTAAATCAAATGTTGACACATGTCAGCTGCTGCCGAAGCTGTGTCATGATGGGAGGAATTTTCTGCTCCGCAGAATGGATGTTGGTTGGGAGTGCCTCTGAAACGCTAGCTGGTTTAGAATCTAAATAGGTTTGGTTTAGAGGTTTTATGAATTGTCCCAGTTTGTTTTCTAAAAGCAGACCTCTCTGGGACACCCTCCTGAGCAGGGAACAGGGTTCCACTTTGTGGAATGCACTATTTTCTGCAGAAGCTAGTGCCCCTACGTGGGCATCTGCAGTGATTCCGGCACTCCTTACCTCTGCCAGGGACACAGGATTTTAATTGGAGATGGGGGAGGGGGAAGGCTAAGGGCGTGGAGAAAGGATTGAATCCACAGGCAAAGGGAAATTTCCAGAGCTGGGTGGTTTGCCTACAGCTTTCCCCACTGCCTCCCAAAAACATAGTCTAAGCATTCTTCTTTAACACCTATGCTTTAAAAATTCCAAATAAAATTACCCCACTCTCTTCCTCCAACTAGTCGCACACACACACACACACACACACGCACGCACTCATTCGGTTTGAAAGATGAGGCTATATACAACCCATGTGCTTTGCCAGTCTGCACGGTGCAGGCCAATTGAACGCAGAAGGTTGGTGCAACGTCTCCGCAGCGCAGCGTGATCAGAATGCAAGATTGAGCTCAGGGGGAAAGGCCAAGAAATGTGTCTGCGCTTGGAGTTTACACAAGTCTCCTTAGCAACTTGTCTGAATTTATTTTCCCCGTAATGCGTGTGGGTTTCTTCCAAACCCTCGGGGAAATAGGAGATGCGTTTTGAACGGTCTCCTGTTTCTCTGCCATGAGGGTAACACTGTTTCCGTCGGTTAGAGAACCTATCTTTCCCTTACCAGCTCCCTTCCCCCATTCAGGTAGCTCCTTCGCATTGTGACTTTGGGGACTGTTGGTAGCTTCCCAGAAATTCAGGTCTCCCTGGGAGAATGACGGAGCCTGTTTCTGCTGCCACAGCTGTGCAGATTGCTGCCGCAGCCTCGCCGCTGCGTGTGCGTGTGGCGTCTGCAGGGGTGAGCCTGTGCTCGCCTGTGTTGGGAGGGGGCAGGGCATGAGGGGGCCCGTCCTCCCTAGCAGTTCTTCCCTTTTTCTGCCTGGCTCTCTCTTTGTACCTTTCACCCACAACACACACACAAACACAGAAGCGCCCCTAACTCTAATCAGAAGATGAATACAAAGCTATTAGAAAACAACTGACTTTTAGGAAGCCGGTGTGTTAGATGTATGTGACTAGGCTCACTTC
>PVJL010014644.1:0-27287 GCA_004026885.1 Lyroderma lyra
AACTCGTCGCCGTAGGCTCTGCTCAGGACACGGTTCACGCTCCTTCCTGTCCCGTCAGCAGGGAAGATGCCTCTTTTTCAGACCAGATTCCTGGTGGACCAGCTGCCACACTCACAGGGCGTCCTCGGGACACCACCAGGAGGCCATTCTCCAGGCTGTGCCACCGTGCTCTCTGATGACAGCAAGTCGCTCAGAGCCAGCACCCCATCAGGGCAGAGGTGGAGGCCAGCGCCAAGGATTCATGGCGGGAAAGGCCCCACCTACCTTTCAAAGCTGAAGTGACACGAGCAGAAAGAGCCCTAAATGGCAGCCGCTGAAGGAGGTGGCCAGAGAGGACAGCTTGGTGCGGGGGGTGGGGGCTGGTGGGCACCTGAGTCCTCAGCCTGGAGCACCCTGCGTGCGCCCGGACCCTCCACTGCGCGAGCCCGGCGGGCCCAGCCAGCAAGGGTGAGAACAGGGGTCCCGGCAGTCTGAGATTCTCAACGCTAAACCCACTAACGACGTAAGGAAGCCAGGAAGCGGCCCCCAGGCAGCACTCACGTCCCAGTACTCCTTCCCTCCGTAGTGGTCGTGGAGGAGGTTCTCTGCTCTGTCCAGCATCACGGACCTATTTTTAAACAGGAAAAGGGTTTGAGAACAACGCGCTGTTCACACGCCCCAGAGTGCACCGTCAGCGTGGGGGCCCGGCCCAGGGGGCCCTCAGGGACGCATCCTGAGAGGGCACGGACCTTGGGTCAGCAGGGTGCCTGCGGGCAAGTCACTGCTGGCCCCCTCAGAAGCAGCTGTCTTCCCCTCGCCCGCCCAGCCACTGAGCTGGGTGCTACCAAGCCCACTTGTGACTACTGACACAAAAAACCAAACGAAACATAAAATCAGCAACTGGCACCCAGCAGTACATTAAAGGAGTCACACCCACGACAAATGGGGTTCAGGCCAGGAATGCAAAGGTGGTTCAGGGTCAGAAAATCCATAACGTGTCACATCAGCAGGTAAAGGGCAAAGCCACCTACAATGGAGACCACGTGGGCGTGAGCGGCCTTAGTAAAACGGGCTCGGTGCTCCGTCAACGCCTCCGTCTCCCAGGCCTTGGGGCAGGAGAGGGCCCGAGCCTCCAAAGCATCAGAACTCGCTCGGGGACACTGCAGGAACAGGCCCAGGTCCATGCGGACTGGGACCCCAGGGGACATGACAGAGCTGCACGCTGCATGGGGGATGGGCGAGGCGACCCAGAGCTTCACGCAAACAGACGACCTTCAGGGTCGCAGTGAAACGTGCAGTGTTTAAGAATGTTGGGTAGGTAAAGGCCGGCATAAAAGCCCCAGACACCACCGAAGGGCAGACTCCTACATCGGAATGTGTAAAAGTTAAACTTCTCCAGGCAGAAATTGGCCAAACATTGAAGTAGGTGCTTTGTAGGAAAGTATTTCAGAAGAGCTTTTAAACGGGGTTTCACGCTGAAATCCAGGAACACAACCCAGCAGACCAGGGGCCACCTCTTCCCTTAACAGCTTGATACCGCAGCCGTCTGCCCTGGTGGCTGCGTGGGGACGATGCCCCAAAGGCGCCACTCCGGGGCGCACACCCCGGGGCCCAGCCACTTCTGCTCTGGGCATCAGCCTCCACTTTCCCCCGCATTTGTGCAACAGTGCTTCCTGCTTGCAGCAGCAAACGTGGAACCAACCAGAGGCCAGCGACTCGGGCTGGCTCAGGAACTCCTTGAACATCGAGCAGAGACGACTGTGGAAGGACGCAGTGACGTCCGTGAGTCTAACACCCGAGATGTGTCATTCAGAGGGAAAAACCGAAAACGAGACCACGTGGAAAGGTGCGTGAGAGGAATACAGAGTTGACGGGAGTAGAAAAGTCCGGGACGCAAGAGGAACGGCCGGATTCGGGGCGGCCTGGGAGGTCGGAGTCCAGAAGGCAGCATCGCTGCAGAAACGCCCCTGCCCGGCGGCTCTGTGACGTGGGCGGGGCGCGCAGGGCCCTCCACGCCGGCCCCGCCCGCCCCAGGCGCCTGTCACTCAGCGGGGACTGCTTCCCAGCCCCGCCCACCCCGCAGGCCTGAGGTCCCCGCGCGTCCTCTCCCCCCAGGACCCAGCGTCCCCTTGCTGGGTCCGCAGCGGGCTGTTTTCTTAGTGGAGTCACATTTCAGTTTTGAACACGCCACAGCTGTGTCCAGTCTGGGGTCCTCAGGAACGTTCTGGACCGTCGTCTTGAGTGAATGCAGGCACGACGCAGGGCTGGGCTGGCTGGGTCACAGGCCGGCCATTCCGCCCGAGCCCAGCTGCCCCCACGCTCTGCAGGGAGTGTGCACCTTCCCAGCCTGCACCCCCTGGTCACTGGGGGGGGGTGGGGGGCGCTCCGAACTCACTGCCAGGCCGCCTGCCCTGCTTCAGGCTGCTGGGGACCCTGTCGTGTCCCGAGTCAGTCCTTTACTGAGCACGCGGGCTGCCAGGATCTTCTGCCTCTGTGCCGTCCGTGTCGTGTTGGTGCCTTCTGAAATCCCTAATTTCCACGTCACCGAGTCTGCCAGTCTTTGCTGGCCTGTGCTGTCCACAGCTTGTTTGACAACTCTCCCCATCCCATGGCCTCCACGCTGTTTCCTCTTAGACCAGCGGTTCCCGACCTTCCTAAGGCCGCGACCCTGTAACACAGTGCCTCACGCTGTGGGGACCCCCATACAGTTATTGTCGTTGCTACTTCATAGCTCTCATGTTGCTCCTGTTATGCATCGTCATGTAAACATTTGACGTGTTTTCCGATGGTCTTAGGCTACCCCTGTGCGAGGGCCCTTCGACCCCCAAAGGGGTCGTGACCCACAGGTTGAGATCTGCTGTCTTAGAAGCTTCTGGCTCTGCCCCTCACACCAGGTCTTCACCCACCTGGGGCTGAGTGCTCTGTGTGGTGGGGGTGACACGGCTGCTGTCCAGCCGCCCCGTCCCCCTGGGCCCACCTCTGTTCTCACCACAAAACGAGACTCAGAAAGAAGTGACTGGCGAGCTCCACATGCCACGGCTCCAAACTTCAGCCAGATCGGCTGCTGACACCCAGCGTGCTCTCGTGAGGACGCAGCCTGGGGGCACTCGTGAAGCCAGAGCTCAACCTTGGCCCCCTGGGCGTCTGCCCTTCTGCATGTGACAACCGCTCCCTTGGCAGAGGTGCCGGCCCGGGGTGGACCCACTGAGTGCTGTTTACAAGGGGGGCCCGTGCCGCGGTTCTGGGCTCCGCAGGGACTCGTGTGGGCCTTGGGGACGCACCAGAGGCTGCCCTGGGTGCTGGGCTCCTGGGGGTTCCAGGGGCGTCAGTGGGGCTGTCCTGGGAGGCCTGCCCCGTGCACCTGCTTCAGTCTCTGAGGGAAACGGAACACAGCTAACAGGAGGGGGACCCTGCTTCAGGGCCCCCACATCCCCCAGCACCTCACCTGCAGCGAAACTTCTAAAAACACAGCTGCCTGGCTGCCAAGCCTGTGTCACCCGTCTACGTCACAAATCAAGCCACTAACCCATCCCTTCCTGCTAGCCCCACGGCACCACCCAGTGGCGAGGGGGGACACTTGCAGGAGGAGAGGCTTCGGCCCTCTGACTGCTCCCAGGTCAGGCTTCCAGGGGTCCCGGAGCCTCATTTCAGGAGGGACCCAGACAGGAAGTGCACGCTCCTCCACCACCGAGCCCTCAGGGCCAGCTCCTGCCCAGCTGCCCCGGGTGGTCGTCTCAAAACCCTCCTGACCCCACCGGCGCCGCTGATGCCCTTGTCCTCGCCTGCCTCAGCCACTCGTCCCCACGCCCTCGGGCGTGCCCTGCGGTCGCCAGGACAGACGGAATCGCTAAGTAAGGCGGGTACGCCCTTCCGCCCTGCCTGCCTCCTGCACCCTCGTCCCCCGGGACCCCAGGCCCACTGCACCCGCTGGGCCCGCTGATCACTGGCACCTCCCACAGGGATCCCAGAGCCGACCAGCTGCAAACATGACTCCAGCAGCCAGCGCAGTGTGACCCCACACCCTGGGGTTCAAAAGAGCGGCAGCTCGGAGCAGGGCCCAGGACAGCAGGCTGTGCTGGTCCCCAGCCGGGGCCTCCCCTGGCCTTTTCCTACGGACACGGCAGCCCTCTCCATCCCTGGGCACGGGGCACGAGGTCACACGGGCCAGGTGTGCTGACGCCAGCAGGACAGGTAGACGCACGCACGCACGCACACACACACGCGTGCGCCCACCTACCGAGCGGACGTGTTCCTCAGGAGCACAGGTGCGATGACGGACGCCGATCCCTGAACGGACAGACAGGAGACGTTTAAGCCCCTTGTTTCTTCGTAACCCCAAAACCATCCTCTGGAAGAGAAGGGCCACAGGCCTCTCAGCTCAGGGCTGCACACGGGCAGCGTCACCCCTCCGTGCGGGTGCGTGCCCTCGACCCTGACAGACAGCTTCGTCTCTCAGTCAGAACTGATGGGTCACAATTACAGGTAGTGAGAGTCCTGTGAGCTCTGGGAAGAAACCACGACTCTCATCCGATTTGAGGAGACCACAGCAGCTCCTGGGAGGACCCGGGCGGTGCTGGGGCGGACACGACACTAACTTCAGTGCCAGAGAGTGACGGTAACATTCCCTAAAACGATGCTCTTCTAAAGGACATCTGTGTCACTCGGGGGGTAAGAGCTGCTGAGGTCACAGCCCGTCCCCAGGGAGACCGTCCGAGGCGCGACTACTGCTAACTGAAAGCTCCTGCCACAGGGAGGCCCTCGGAGGCAGCATATGGCGAGGGAGGCCAGGCCGCCGTCTCCAGGGCCTCGTCCAAACGCAGTGAGTACGTGGGCAGAGGTCCGCGTGTCTCGGCAGTGCCCAGGTGGCTGGCCAGCGGGATGGGGCTGGCCGCTCTGGCTGGCGGGCAGGGGCCCCGGCGCACCTGTAGTACTCGTGCTTGTCCTGCGAGTACAGTGGCGGGTCGATGCACGGCCGGCTGTCGACCTTCTCCTCCCAGGCGCCCTCTGCCCAGCCCTCCGCGTAGCTCTGCAGGACATACACCTGGTCGATGAAGGGCCCGCCCGACTCTAGAAGACAAAACCGGCAGTGAGACGGTAGCAGAGCCTGGGGGAGGCGCCCAGCGGACTGCCATCGACACAGCGAAGTGTCACTTTATCTAATGCCAGAAAGGACTGCTGACCAAAGCGGGGCTAGGACAGAACAAGTGACATCAGGGCACAGGGACCCTGAGGAGGTGGTGAGCCTGTCCAGGCCCTGGCTGCTGCCACAGGTGTCACTCTGGCCTCTCTTCCCCTCCACGGCACCCCCATTTCCCTTTGGGCTGCTGGGCCTCGGGACAGTCACAGGCCCCACCCACTGTCTCTTCCTCCTCGGCTGGCCACCCCTGTGCCTCCGGCGCGTTAGTGTGCTCTCTCCCTGGGGCATCTGGACTGTCCCCATGCCCGCCTGTCACGAACACACTGCCCACCCCAGGGAGGCTCCACAGCGGGCTTTAGGTCAAGGGGGGACGTTTCCCAGCTAAAGCAGGCAGACTGCACACCCAGCTGCATGCTTGTCTTGCGTCAGGGGACAGAGCTCTAAGAATGCTTCGTACAGTCTCAGAGTTTGCCTCTTCAACCTAAGTAAAAAGCGGAAGATACTCCTCTGTCATTCCAGGCCCGCCGTGTTCCCAGGGCTGACTGACACTGAAACATTTCAAAGTGACAGGGACTAAGGTGTAGTGAGAACAGAGATGTGTAAGCCACCATCCTCAGGTTGCCCACATCTCTGCAGAGTAGGAACTCAGCATTACAGAGTATCAGCCGCTTAGAGACGGGGACCACCAATGACAGTTACAGAGTATCAGCCGCTTAGAGACGGGGACCACCAATGACAGTTACAGAGTATCAGCCGCTTAGAGACGGGGACCACCAATGACAGTTACAGAGTCTCAGGCGCTTAGAGACCGGGACCATCAGTGACAGTTACAGAGTCTCAGGCGCTTAGAGACCAGGACCATCAGTGACAGTTACAGAGTCTCAGGCGCTTAGAGACCAGGACCATCAGTGACAGTTACAGAGTCTCAGGTGCTTAGAGACCAGGACCATCAGTGACAGAGAGTATCAGATGCTTGAAGACTGGTTCAGTCTTCTCAGGAAGTGGAAAAAACTAACTTGAATTTTATGTCTTCCAAAGCAACAGTAAGCCCTAGATACCTGTACTCTAAGAAAACGTTCAACTCTTCTCTCTTAAAAGAATTAAAAAGGGAAGATTAAAAAGGACGAAATGAAACAACACACCGTTACAAGTCCTCACCAGCACTGTGGGGGGGCAGCACAAGGTCACTGCCACTCGTGTTGTGTTTTTCCTTTTCTACACAGGGAGCCGTCCTGCTAGGAGAGCTGGCCTCTGCAGCAGCAGCTGTGTCATGGCAGCTCTAACTCTGTGTCCCCACCTCACCAGCCTGCCACAGCAGTCAGAGGCGAGGGGACAGGGAGCTCACACTTCAGATCTCTTTGCCTGGAAGAACTATGGCAGACCTAGATCACCGGCAGTGTGGGAACAGACACAGGGCTCCCCCGCAGACAGAGGCTACCACGACAGCTGGGGGAGACGACATCCACACCAGAACCTCCACCTCACCTGCAATGAACTGCTCGTACTCAATGACTGGGATGTTTCTGTTGAGACTCGGAAGGTCGAAAAAGTCGGACCAGGGAATGCGGACCTGGTGGATGTCGGGGCTCTGCCAGTGGTAGAGGCGGCCCCACGGGGGCAGCACCAGCACCCACTCCTCAGTCTTCAGCAGCGTCTTCAAGAGGGAGGCCATGCGGATGTACACGTCCCTGCGCAGGTTGAAGCCCTCCGGGGGGTTCACGTCATACAGGAGATACCTGGCAGGGAGAACAGGACAGCAGAGCTGCAGCGCCCAGGCTACTGGACAGGAGACTTGGAGTCACCAGGGTCCACAGATGGTCTCCTACCTAGAGTGCTTGCGGTGGCTTCCGTCTGTAACCTGATGGGTCTCTTACAGACTCCACAGCAGGAATAGCACATTACCTTAGCATCTGCGTAACTACTAGCAAAACTCACAACTAAGCCCAGAAGAGTCTCGGGGTATGGGAGCCCCGAGTATGGTCCTCAAACATTTTGGTCTACACCCCACTTTGTACTTTTAAAAATTACTGAGGACCCCAAAAGGCTGTTGTTTGTGTGGGTCAAATCTATGGATAATTCCTGTACTAAAAGTTAATATAAGAACCTAAAAAAGTATTCATTCACTTCAAAATAACAATAAACCTATTACATTATCATTATTAATATTTTTAAATAAAAATTAAGTATTTTCCCTTCACAACAAAAATAACTGGAAGAGAGGAAATGTTTGTAATCGTTGCAAATCTCCGTTAGTCCTGGCGACAGCTGGATTCTCACACCTGTTGCTGCATTCACAGCGTTGTGCATCACAGACCAGGTGGTCTGGAAGCAGCAGCAGGAAGAGGCAAATGCGTCCTGGGATTACCATGAAAATGGTAGGACACCTCAGGGGTCCCTGGACACACTCTTGAGATCTGAGAACCACTGCCCTCTTCAAAGCTGGACTCCCCGCACGAAGACCCAGGCAGGGGTCCTGGGCTTCCCTACGACAGGTGCCTATCCGCACGCCTTGTCTGCACTGGTTCCCCCCACACCCTCCCTTAGCCCCGACGAAGCTGGGTAATCCCGGGCTTGCCCCCGCCCCAGGAAGGGCACCTCGCATCTCCGCACCCCTCACCTGGCATAGAGTCGGTTCTGCACCAAGATGACCGGCACAGACCCTTGTTTCACGGGCCCGAGACGTAGAACACCCAACGTCTGGATGGAGACTGAAAGCCTCCGCGCAGGTGAACACGGCTGGGCTTTCCTAAGAGCCACCCTGTTCCAACACCTGATTCTGGGGCTCCTCGAACCCTGGGCCTGCCGCTCGACACCGCCCCAGAGCCCGCCGGCCCCTCCCCCAGGGCGGCCCCGGTTCGCTCCCACCGCCCCGTTCCGGCCCCTTAACCTCTCCCGCCTCCGCCCCGCGGCCCCCGCCCCGGGAGCCCCGCCGACGGCGCAGACGCGCGCTCACCGTCTGCGGGACGCCGCGCCCGACAGGATGTCCGTCGCCGACTGTCCGGGCCAGAACTCCTCGCCGGAGGCAGAGGCCGAAGGCCAGGACGCGACCCCGAGCAGCAGACACACGACGCCGAGCGCCGCCATGGCCCCTGGCGGCCACGCACTTCCGGCGGCCGCGCCCCGCCCCGGAAGCGCCCATCTCCGCGTCCTCTGTAGCCACGGCAACGCCGCGTCAGCCCGAGCCTGGAGGAATGCTAAGGGCAGCTAGGGGCCGAGGGCTGGTTCTGTGGGCGGATCTGGGCCTATGGGCGGGGCCGGGTCTGTAGGCGGGGCGCGTTTGTGGGCGGGGCCGGGCCTGTGGGGGACCGCATTTGTGAGCGGGTCCTCATTTGTGGGCGGGCCCGCGTGGGTGGGCTAGGACCGGGTGGTGGGCGGGGCCTCGCGTCTTAGGGCGCGAACATCCTCACTGCGGGCGGCCGGGGTCTCGGTCTAGGCTCTGCGCTCTCCCCTGACCGGTTAGGCGGAGCGCGGCCGCGCTCGGGACTCGCTGGCCGGTGCCCGGCCTCGCTCCAGACCCCGAGCCCCGCACCGTGACTCTCCCCTGCCCATCCCGGGCGTCGAGGAGCCTGCTGCGGCCCCTGCACTGTTGTGCTTCTGGGAACACCTCCCAGAGACACTGAGGCCGGGGAACGGGCTAGCCACGCCGGGAACCGGCCGCCCCGTTCGGCACCCGAGGGAGAGGCGCGTCCCCTGCCTGCCCCTCCTCGGCCCTGCTCACAAGGAGCGTCCGGCACAGGTTTGACGTGCCTCTAGTTAGGAGAAAAAAGAAACCTTCACACAAAGAACTGAAACAGCTTCCTCCTCGTGCACGGCAGTCTCCGAGCTCAGCGCCGGCTCTCCCGCGACCCCCACCCCCCCACCCCCCCACGGCGTCCTCCCGCAGCCACTGGCCACCAGAGGGCAGGAGAGCCCTCCCGAGCGCCTCGGCCCTGCCGGGACCGAGGGGAAGGAGGCGGAGCAGGGACAGGGCCACCCGAGGAGCCAGCTGCCCTGCACAGACGTGGCCCACGGCTTTCCTGCCCTGGGGGCACCAGGACCTACTTCTCCGCGGCCTGGCCCAGCGCCCCCACGGTCCCCCTGAGCAGGGAGAAGGCGCCTCACCTGTTGAAGCTAGTGCTTTGACCCCATTGCACCCGGGGGTCTTGTCCCTCCCCCTAGGTCTCCGAATGGCCAATGCTGAGCATGGAGACCCCAACCCTGGGGTGGGGGAGATGTGGGAACAACTCAGTCCCAGAGGCTCTGAGAGATTATTCTGGAAGCTGAGATTCTGGGGTGAGGCCCTGGCCAGAGCTGGGAGGGCTGAACACATGGAGGAAGGGTGGATAGGACCTGGGGGAGGGAGGATCCTCGGCTGGGTCCAGTCTTGTCCCCAGGTTGCTGCCACATGCACAAACACCTCCCGGCCACCTGGGGGCAACCCCGGAGTGGGACAGAGAGGGGTGAGAAGGGCAGCCTTGGGGCCACCGGGTCAGCAGTCACGATGCTGATGGCAGGGGCAGGACCCACAGCCGGGGGTGGGGGTGACGTCAGCACTGTCGCTCTGGGGACACAGCAGAGTTGCAGTAAATCAGCGCAGAGCCGTGAGCCCTTGACCACGAGACACGGGCAGCGGCCACCACGGAGGAAGGTCCAACAGGGGAAGAGGAGACCACTGCGGAGGGGCTGGGACGGGGCACACAGACACCCCAACGCACGCATTCCTCCCACGACGCGCCCTGCTTTCCAGTGTGCAGCTACCCGGTCTGTGTTAGGTGCATCTGGGCCCAGTGTGGAACGCCACCCCCTTGCTCGTCACTGTCCCCTGGCCATCGAGTCCCGCTTTCGTCCCTGGAAATGCATAGGGGACCTGACTGCTGTGTGAGTCACCGCGGGGGGAAGGGACTTCTGGTTTGGATTCTGTGGCCACAGACCAGGCACCAGAGTGATTTCCTAGCAGGAGCACCTGGGGGCGGCTGCCAGGACCAGGTCGTGAAGGCCCCCGGGGTTTCCTGGAGGCACCCGATGCCTGTGGTCAGCACGTGGGTCCAGCACCCCCAGTGACCGGCCCCAGTGGGGCCCGCCCTTCACGATGACGGCTCACCCGGACCTGCAGGAAGGCTGTTCCTGGGGGCTCCAGGGGTCCGCAGTGACAGTGTGACGGCAGTGCCCAGATGGCCACCCGGGCCACCTTCCCCTGAAGCAGAGCAGCAGCTCTCCCCTTCGGGACCCTCATGGGCACCTGTTCCCCCCCTGCCCCCCGCCCTGGACACAGCCCTCTGACGGGCCAGTGTGGGGTGTGGTTGTATGGGGGCGGCAAGGGCGTGGGGGGGCTCATGTGGGGGCAGGGCCAGCTGCAGGAATGCTGGACCTGGGGGCAAAGATGCGACCTCAGAAGTCCCCCCCACACTGGCTTCCCCAGCCTGGCCTCCTCTCCTTCCTGGGGGCCACGGCGGGGGTAGCTGGACGGGAAGTGTTGGGGGGAAGCTGTGAGCGTGAGCCCCACGGGGAGGGCACGGTGGCCGGGAGGCTGGCGGGGCTGAGGACGGGCCTGGCAGCCTTTGTGGGATCGGGGCGCGGGCAAATGTCAGAGTGCACACGTTGTTTTACTAAACAAGCCGCCTATTTATGTTTGGAGGGCCGGTTCTGGGACTGGTCTCCAGCCCTCTCAGATGATGGCGTCGACGGAACCACAGACGGCGGGACGGGGGGTGTCTGGGGGGCCCTCCTGGAATGACACAGAACAGGAGTTCGGTGCTGATTTACAAGGAGACCCTGCCCGCCGAGTGGGCAACCACCCCCAGCACCCCTTCCCTCTTTGCTTCGGGTGCTGCATCGCCAGGACTGCAGATTCTTCCCCAAAACTGCAGCGGCAGACTTCGGGGGTCTGCTTTAGACCCGGCCCACGAGAACCCGCGACGGGTGGAGGGTCCGTTACCTGGAGTCTCCTCAGCCGAATAAGCACACCGCAGCTGGGGCGCATCTCCCCCGGCCCCCGGGGACCCGGGCACAGGCCTGGCTGGGGCCTCGGCCGTACCTGGAGTCGGGGGCAGCCTGCACACCTCCGGGGCTCCCAGAGGAGCTGCAGCCGTGTGGGAGGACGAGTGGGGGCCAAGGGCCACGCCATCGTTCTTGGGTGTGACTGCTGTCACTTTTCCGCATGAAACACTATAGGGCCTGGCAGAAGTGACGACCTTTTTAAAGGAGTTAAAATGTTGTGGTTACAGAATTACATGCTTATGATTTTGTAATTAAAAAAATTCATTACAAAGGGCGTTACTTCTGCCGGACACTGAACCGTGCTGTTTTAATAAATGCTATTGTTTCCGTACGTTGACCTTAAACGTGGCCACTTTCCATTCTAATGGTTTGCCAGTCGATGGATTCCTTAGGCAAACAGTCATATAATCAAGCCAATACTTGTAGTTTTCTCTCTGCCCTTGTAGCATTTGTACTTCCCATGTATTTTCTCGTGTTCTGCGTTCGCTGGGACTCACATGTAACATCAGGCGTCTGTGTCTTGTTTCTGACTCTAGTGTGAATGGTTCTAGGGCAGGGATCTGCCAAGCACAGCCCGGGGCCAAGTCCTGCCGCGAGGTGGTCTCTCTTTGCAAATAAAACCTTATCGGCAGGCAGCCAGGCCTGTTCGTTTACGCATTTCCCAATGGCTGCTTTCGTGCTGCAACATCTGTGTTAAGTGGCTGGGACAGAGACCATATGGCCCGAAAAACCCGAAATATTTGCTCTCTGACCCTTTGCAGAAGTTTGCTGAGCCCTGGTCTAACATACTAAGCACAACGTCTGTTAGAGCTTGAGGAACACGGTGTGGGGACGGACTATCTTTGAGACGATCGAGGAGTTTCCTGTTTTTAATCTCTGCATGTAGCAAGTTACACTAACAGATTGTACAGTGCTGCATTCCTGAGCGGAGCCCTGCGTGCACCTGGTATGTCAGGTGCCCTTTGTCAACGCGTCTGTTTAGGGTGCTTCTGTCCCTGTTATAAATCACATGCATCTGCCTCTGTCATCCCACCACTGGTTTTGCAGGTTTCTGACTCGCTGTATAGAATCGTGATGCTTCTGTCTTTTTCTGTGCCTGGGAGTAATAGCAACTCTTCATGACGACAGCCTGCCTGTACCCACTTTTTATGGGGCAGCAGGCACGATGACACAGCTTGTACACAAGTGAAGTCTTTAGCCTTCAGATCTGCCCTCTGAAGTATGGACAACTTTTGTGTCCACTTGACAGATGAGGAAACTGAGGCAGAGCGCATTTATGGGGCCTGTCCAGGGCCCCCGTGGGTGAGCGGTGGACATGGGACCAGAGCTCAGGTCCGGCCTGCAGAGCCCCTGCTGTGTCCTGTTTCCCTGGCAGACAGGCTGTCTGTCCCCTACGGGTTGTGGAAACACACATGAAACTGCTTGTGCTGGTGCCTTTTGAAGCCTTTGGCTGCTCTTTTCTTGTCTTTTCTGTGCCCCTTCGCACCACCGGACTCATCAGATTTCCTATTTCTACTTGAGGCAATTTCTTAAATCTGTGGGGTGACACTGGTTACTAAGATCACGTGAGGTTAGAGCGTACCGTTCTAGGACCTATGATCTGCACATTGCGTGGTCACCACCCACGGTCATGCATTCGACCCCGCTCACCCTCTGCACACCCCGCCCTCGGCACCTGCCACACCATCGCGTGTGTCTGTGCGGTTTGCTCGTTTGGTTGCTCTTTTCTATCCCACCTATGAGTGAACGGAGTCCATTCTGCACTATTTTCCAAGAAAGTCATCCACTTTATCTGGATTCAAACGCCACTGCTATAAACGGCACCATCATAGTTTCATGGTTTTTAAAATCCCCACCCTTTTTCCTCCCTTTTTTGGGGGGGAGGGGACAACAGGTGTGTCCCAGGGGTGGCCCTGTCACCCCCCAGGTCTCCTGGGTGGTGGCCGTAGACTCTGGGCAGAGAGCCGGCGGGCTCTGGGCTGCTCTCGGGCTGGTGCCCGCCCGCATGCAGGAATGACAGGAAAACTGCCACATTTCTGCAAGTTACCTTTATTCCAGAGAGTTCCTCACAGCTGGGTTTTCATGTGCCACCAAGGTTGTGTCTGCTGGCCCAGGGAGGTCAGGTGTCGACAGGAAGTTACTGCACATTTGTAAATGATGACACGGATGCATTTTTGAGAAGATCCCATCTAAAGTTACTCGAAATGTCCCCTTCTCCGGATTTCGTTCATCGACGGAAATGTGCTCAGAGAGGCGCTTATCTAAGAGGCGTATGTGACATCTACGAGCCCCAATTTGAAACCTGGCCCTGCCTAGTGGGGGTGCATTAACACGCTGCGCCACCACAAGGTCTCAGAGGGTGAGGGAGTGACGCAAGCCCACGGTCAGCTGTGGTCAGGCCGCTGGGGCTGACGCAGCTTCGCAGACACGCCGGCCGGCCGGTTCCTCTGGGAAAGATAACGTGCTTCTGGGGGCTGCAGAAGGCGGTGGGGTGCTTATCACTGTCCTGTGTGGGAACCTCCAGACCAGAATCACATCTGGACACTTATCTCCAAAGGGGCTTAGGATCACAGCCCAAACAGCGCTGGAGGACATGAGATGCTGGGTGATTGCACAATCAAATGGAATTGGTGTCACGGACCCAATATTAAAGCACAGTAATGCAAGGCAACACGTGCGGTGGCTCCTCTGAGCGACCTTGGACTCCTTGGACGTGGGCACTCCTCCTGTGTTGGTGGGGCCCTTGGGCTGCAAGAGCAGAACTGAACTCCCAGGGGCTTGGGCCAAGGGAGGAATGTTCTGGAGTTGAGAGATAAATAGCCACTGGGGAGTGGGGGGAGAACTAGTGAAACCAGGGTTCCTCTGATGCTCCCTAGTCCTGAATATCTGTCTCTCTCCCCCTTGCCTCTCCCATGTCTCTCCTCCCCCATCCCCTCCCACCTTTCTCTCCCTGCACACGTGGGCACGCACTGCTCAGGGGGCTGCCACCTCCGAAAGCTGCAGAGCACACTTCTGGGAAGACGGGCTGGGCACAGAACACGAGGCACCTGGGGGAGTCCGGGAGCTGTTTGTTAAGGGGTTGCCGTTGACAACAGGCAGCAGAGATGCTAGAATGAGGAGGCCGTCAGAGACCACCTGGTTTTGCAGGTACAGAACCCTGGGAAGTCACCAGGCCCTTCCAGGCCCCAAACAGCAGGCCCCGGAGGTAGACCCTGGCCTCCTCCCAGGCGTGGACACAGTGCTCATGTGCGTCCGTCACTACCAACCCCCAGCTGCTCCCAGAAGGATGATGGTCTGGGTCTGGGAGCGCTTTCCCACAGCTGCTGGGTCCACCCAAACCCCTGGAGGCGGGCGACAGCCCTCCTGTGGAGGCGTGGACGGAACGCCCGGCGTCTCACTGAGCAACTCGCTGCAAACCGCAGCGTTCTATCTTAATCTCACCCAACCGGGGAAGCCCAGGTCATGGGAACGTCAGGAAAATTCCTTTGATGGCTGGCGGACACTGATGGCGGCTAAGACATGTCAGGGTCCTGGGAACCTCCTCGGTCCCGGAATCCACCCCGCAGCCCGGCCTCGGACCTGCCCCCGTCCCCTGGGAGGCGCCTTCCCCATCGGCCCCGGACGCAGCCGCCCGGCCCCAGCCCAAGTTCATCCTCCTTCTCACCGCCTTGCTTCCTCCCCAGGGAGACCCGGCCCCGGAGGCCCCCGGCCCCCCGCCCTGCCGCTGACGCCCCTGGGGAACCCCGGACGGCTGGGCGCAGCGGGTCCCGTCCCCCGTCCCTCCCGGTCAGGCCCGGCACCGGCATCTACGCAGGGAGCCGCCTGCGCTGTCCCATCGCCGGGGGCCGGAGGGTGGGGCCGGGGACCAAAGCGAGGTCCCTCGGAAACGGCGCAGCCCCACCTCAGGCAGCGGCAGCGGTGCTGTTGCTGCCGTAAAGCAGGTTAGCTCAGAACGGAGGCGGCCTCACGCTCAGAGGTGCAGGCCTGACCGCGGCTCTAACGCAGTTCCCTCAAAACAGACGCAGCCTCGTGCCGTAACGCGGCAGACGCATGGCAGAATCTGCCGCTGCCGTAAAGCAAGCTCCTTCCGGTCAGACCTGGCCTACCGCCCCCAAGGTGCCCACATGGCGGCCGCCAGTGCCGCTGCCGTAAAGCACATTTGCTCAGAACAGACGCGGCCTGGGGCCTGGACGTGGGAGCAGTGCGGCAGTCGCTGCGGCTGCCGTAAATCAAGTTCCCTTAGAACAGACGCAGAATCAGCTGCTGTTGCTGCCTAAAAGCTCGTTTCCTTGGAACAGAGGCTGCTTCACTGCAATAAACGTCAGCAGTGCAGCAAGCGTCAGAAAGTAAGTTTCCAAGAAAATGGCAAAGCCGAGTTGCATTAGTGTCAGCAGTGCTGCAGCTGCCCTAAAGCAAGTTTCCTTGGGAACGGCGCAGCCTAATGGCAATAACATCAGCATTGCGACAGCTGCCGTAAAGCATCTCCTCACAGACGTGAGATGCACTATTGCGCATTGCGGCAGCCACCGTAAAGCAATTTTCCTATAAATTGGTGCAGCCGCACTGCAGTGACCTGCAGCAGTGCGGCAGCTGCCGTAAAGCAGGTTTCGGAGGCCTCTCTCGCGTGCCCGTTGTTGCGTCCGGCTGCCCCTCTGTGTGGTCTCTCCCCAGGCCTGCCCCGCCCACCCCACCGCCTCCACGGCTGACACTTGGGTGACCTGTGACCAGCCCCCCGCAAACCCGGTGGTTCCCTCTCCTCTGCCATCATTTTTGGTTTCTGGGGGGTTGCCCTTCCCCTCGTGTCAGTCCTGGTCCCGTGGCCTCCCTCTTGGGTCCCGTGTCAGGTCCTCTGTCTCTCTGGTTGACAGTGGGGGAGGGGCCGGCCCCAGCCCGAGGTCCAGCTGGATCTGTAGGTTCTGCCTCCCAGGGTTGCTCTGCCCACAGCAGGGGTCAGGCAAGATGCCACGTAGGTGCTCCCACCTTGCTGTCTGACCTGAGCTGAGTCCTTCCGTCCCCATGGCACCCTGGGAGGGGTGCTTCACCCCAGGTCATGGGCACCCACAGGAGGTGGGCTCTGCCACCCTCGCCTCTGGCCCACTGTGCCTGTCCCCCTGGTGTCCCCACACCCAGCCTCCTATACCTGCATGTCCTCGGGCGGACACTGGACCCAAATCTGGAAGGACATCGTTTGGGTCCTGAGCAGCTCGGCTTCAGTCAGGAGCCAGGCTTGGGGGCTCCAGGGCCCTGGGCTGGCCCTGACTCTGCCCCTCCGTACATGCACGGTTTTGAGCAGGCTGGTCGCCCTCCCCAGAACACAGTTTCCTCTTGCGAGGAGGAGGGACCAAGCCAGCGGGCTCCCAGTGTGGCTGCTTCCTGTCACCTGGGGGTCTGAGGCAAGACGAAGAGCCCTGGGCCTGGCCCAGCTTTCCTGGGGACACCGACAAGGCAGCTGACAGTGGAGGACGGACAGTGCTGACCTCCCGGAGCACAGGGCCTGGCCCACGCAGGCCACCACACCCGCAGCGACCATGAGGTGCAGGGCATGGGGCAGCGGGCCACCAAGTCCTGTGGTTGGTGGAGGGCACCCTGCTCCCCGTCTGCCTGTGGTTGTCTGGAGACCAGGGACAGGCTCAGGCCTTCCATCTCTGGACGCCCCCGACACTGAGCAGCCGACAGTACAGCCAGGACTGGCATGGCTGCTGCCCAGGCTGCCCCGATGTTCTGAGTCACTGTGTCAGCCACCTGACCCAGGGTCATGACACTGGCTGTGCCCAGAGGAGCTGGGCCTCTCTAACCAGCCCCCAGGGCCATGACCCCGAGGGCCAGGGCAGCTCGGACACAAGCCCAGGAAGCCCCAGTATGTGCCCCGCGGTGCGGGGCCTTGTGGAGCCACTGGGGCGCCATGGAGAAGGGTCCGATGTGCATGTGTGTGGGGAGCGGGTGGGAAGTGGGGTGTTGACCTGACAACGATCTCAAAAGGAGTCCCGGCCATCCTGCACTCAGCAGCTAAAACACTTCCTTGGAGACGCCGGGGCTCTAGGACTCTACGTCCAGCAGCTGGGGAAGGGGTGGGTGGGGGGCCAGGGAGCATGTGTAGGTGGTTTTATCCCCAAACAATTGGGGGGCAGCAGCCACCCTCCCACTCGGAGGAAGTGGCCCAGCCCTCGCAGGCTGACCGGGAAGTTGTTTCCCCGGCCTTGCGCAGCTGCCGTGATGTGGCCTCAGGGACTGTCCCCAAATGCTGGCCTCAGACCCTGGAGCGTGGACAGCTCTCAGCGTCTCAAGGGAGCCTGTCACGGCTCTGATGGGGGCTGAAGGGAGGGAGCAGGGCCGGCCCGCAGCGGAGCCGGATGCATTCGCCAGGCCGGGCGTGTGGGGAATCCATTGGCGTCGGCGTGCTGTCGGAGGCCAGCCGGCTTTCCTTCCGTCCCCTGTCCTCGCCAGCACCCCTCCTGCCCCCGCAGGAGGCCACGGGGGCCATGCCGGCTGCTGGTGTGCAGCCCCTCTCACGTCATCCCAGCTCAGACACGGGGCCGGGCCTCAGCCAGGGCAGATTCTGATGGCCCACCTGGAACTCTGAGCACCGGCCACGGCGACCACGTCCACGAAGACAGTGGCCAGAACCATCCCCCTGGGGACTAAAGTGCCTGTCCTGCAGGCCCAGGGACAGGGCTCGGCCCGACAGAGGCCTCAGTCGCTGATGGGAGAAGTGGGAGAACTGTCATTCCCGGGGGCAGGCCAGGCGGCCAGACCGCCCCTGTCCATTGAGCTCTCCGTGCGGCCGCAGCTGCCCCAGCGCACAAAGGGGCCTTGTCACTGCTGCTGCGCCCCAGCCCTGACCTCTGTCTGCTCATGATTAGGTGTGGGAACCGTTTCCCCTGGGGCTGCCTCTGACATTTGCCATGCATCCCGCAGGAGGCGTCTGGACCGAGGGGGCCACCCCAGCACCCCACCACCACCACCAGCTCACTATAGAGGGCCCAGCTCTGCCGAGGGGCAGCCTGGCCTTCCGCTTAGGAAGGAGAAGGCTGGGGAGGGGCACGGAGTGAGAACAGGAGACAGATGGAACACACGCACACACGCATGCACACAGGCATACACACACACATGCACGCACGCACACGCACGCAGACGTCCTGTACAGGGTGGTGAGGGGTGCATGGCCCGTGCCTCAAGGACACTGGCACACGCTCTGCATGCACACGCACTCAGCCCAGCAGCCCCAGCAGAGCCGCAGTCTCAGTGACGTCAGACCCTCAGTGTCTGTCCATTTTCCCCCGCCCTGCAGCCTCCAGGAGTGGCTGGAGAGCTGGACGCGGCCTCCAGGAGTGGCTGGAGAGCTGGACGTCTATGTGGATGCTGGCGCCGTCCGGGACGCCTGTGGGGCCGGAGCGGGAACTGCCCACCCAGACCGCAGTCGCGCAGCCCGGAGCCGGCTGCGTGGGGGACGGAAGGGCCTCTCGTAAACACTGCAGCAGAGTTGCAACATCGCACTGTCAGACCCAGACGCGGAGCGCGGCCCCCGGCGAGCCAGGCCCTGGGCGTCCCTCCCTGCGGCAGCATCTGTGCAGGTCGGCGGTGGGGGGCCCCTCAGGACGCTGCTGGGCCACTGTCATCTGCTGACACCTGCCAGGAGGGGGAGCAGGTGGGCCCAGTGGGCAGGTGGCTGACCACGTAGCTTGCCTACCATGTGGACAGAGGCCCCGAAAGCCTGATGAGGCCCCGCCCTCCCCCGCCCTCCTCACGAGGACTTGTGACCTGCGGGCAGCAAGGCGTCCCCCCACAGTGCACATGTCATCCTTGGAGCCCATGAACGTGACCTAATCGGGAAAAGGCGCCTGCAGATCTGGTTGAGTTAAGGCTCTCGGGGTGAGGACATCGTCCTGGGTTGTCCCCTGGGCCCCACACGCCTCAAGAGAGAAGACAGGAGGACACACACACACACACACGTGCACACGCATGTGCAGATGCTGACGCACACACACACACCTGCACCCCTGCTCACACACATGCACACACACGCGCGCGCACACACACCTGCACCCCTGCTCACACACGTGCACACACACACACACCTCTGCACCCCTGCTCACACACGTGCACACACACGCACACACGGAAGTGAGTGTGCAGGGTGTGCCGGGCTGAGTGACAACGGCACAGGTGTGCCGGGGGACAGCGGGGCCGCAGGGGTGGCACGTGTCCCTCTGGTAAGTGCTCAGTCCGGGCGACGATCCCCGCGTGCCGGGAGCTGCCTTCCCGGCAGCCCCGCTGACCCCCGATGCGTGGCTGGGCCCCCCGGCCCTTCCCAGAGCCGGCAGAAGGACGGAAGACTAAACAACCGCGTCCACTTCGCGTTTCCCGGACAGCCCTCGCGCCAAAATAAATACCGTCCGTCAGCTGCGCGGTTGGCCGCCCCAACGCCGCTCGGCTCCGGAGACACAGAGGCGGAGAGCCCAGCGGCGGGAGAGCGCGGGGGCCGCGGCGCAGGCCGCCTGGACACGGGCTTTCGCCTGTGCGGCCGGTGTGAGCCCTGCACGCGGCGACCTCAGCTCAGCCAGCGGGGCCCCCGGCCGCACGAGCCCCCGGGCAGCGCAGGGCGCGGCTTTCGAACCCCAACCCGCCCTCGTCACCCGCCGCCCGCCGTCCGCACGTGCCCGGCCGGGGCGCAGACACCTGGCCTCCGTGTCCCAGCCCCGTCCGCGGCCCCGGGGGCAGCATGGACCCTGCCGTCCCCGACCAACCTGCAGCGCTGAGGGTGGGGCGGGGTGTCCTGCCCAGGCCGGGGGCTGCGCCCTGTCGGCTCAGGACACTGGCCCCCGTCCGCCCCGCAACACGGTTCTGCGTGACCCCGTCCGCGGGCTGTTCCCTCCCGTGGGGGCCAGGGGGACAGCACAGAACTCAGACGCCGGGTGACCTGGGATTAGACCGGAGAACAAGCCGCCTGCTGCCGTCTGAGTGCAGAGGGGGGGTCGGGGCCCTGAGCCCTCCCGGGCAGGGTCGTGGGGGTCCCGGGGCTGGAGGGCGCCCCCAAACCTCCTTCCAGTGGGCTCCGAGCTGTCTCTGCACGTGTCTTCCACAGGGTCAGTTCCCGGGGCCTCCACCGGTGACAGGCCGTGGCTGGGGGAGGCGCAGGGCGGGCCCCCACAGGGCAGACCCCGAGAGGGGCCCCGGCAGCCGGCACAGGCCCTGTGGGAACGTGTCCCATCCTGCCCGGCAGCCCCGTGGGCCCCCGGCTGGAGGAGGGACTGTCCCGGGCGCAGGCCGGAGAACAAAGCCCCTGTGTGCTCCACGGGCCGGGCCCCCACAGAGGACAGAGGCCGGTTCAGCGCGCCCGGAGTCCCCCTCCCAGGGCTCCCAGGGCTGTGCTGGCACCGTGGCCACCAACCAGTCACCCAGAGGACAGCCGCGGCCAGAGGGCATCGTAGGGGACAGTCTCCGCTTCAGCTGATTGTCGCTGTCCCCTCGGCCCACACCCCGTCCTCCCTCCTCCCTCTCCCTGCACCCCTCCATCCAGCAGCACCCCCACTCCCCGACTCCGACCGCCCGGCCCCCCACCTGCCAGGCCCACACGCTGCTGGCTTCCCCATAGGGCTGTCGGGGACCTTCCCCGACGTCAGGCAGGTGACAACTCAGCTCTGCTCAAGGCGCCACATGGTCCCCGCCCCCGGGGGGGACCCTGCAAGGTGCTGAGCGCTGCCAGGTGAGCTGTGTCCCGCCGCCTGCAAGGCTGCTGCCCACACAGTCACCCTGTCAGCCCTGTGTCACCTGGCCCGGGGCCCCGCCAGGCCTGCACCCCTTAAGTCCCCTCCGTGCCCTGCCTGGCCCTCACGCAGGCTGCCGGGTCGCTGCCTGTCCTGGCCCGTGGGAGGTGCAGGCGCAGTGGTCAGTGCAGGGAGCAGGCCGGCCGACAGCCTCCGCGTGCCAGGACCGCGGCGGGGACGTGCCACCCGGAGCCCATGGGTCCTGCGGAGATGGCGGCAGTGAGCGGGACGTCCCGTGTCCCCGCGTCCCCGCGGGCAGTGAGCGGGACGTCCCGTGTCCCCGCGTCCCCGCGGACAGTGAGCGGGACGTCCCGTGTCCCCGCGTCCCCGCGGACAGTGAGCGGGACGTCCCGTGTCCCCGCGTCCCCGCGGACAGTGAGCGGGACGTCCCGTGTCCCCGCGTCCCCGCGGACAGTGAGCGGGACGTCCCGTGTCCCCGCGTCCCCGCCGGCAGTGAGCGGGACGTCCCGTGTCCCCGCGTACCCGCCGGCAGTGAGTGGGACGTCCTGTGTCCCCGCGTCCCCGCGGGCATCGGTGGGGTCGGTGGCCGGACGGCGGCCGCTCTGGTGGGGGTGGGGCGGGGTCCCGTTGTGTGTCTGCGTCTCCCTGGTGACACACGACGGGGAGCGCGTCCTCCTGGGCCCGGTGGCCGTGGGCGTGGACTCCGGCCGAGGTGCCCGTGGCGGTCCGCTGTCCACTTTCCCCCCGGTTGTGCGCTCCCTCCTGACGGGGCGCTGAGTGTCCTGGGCCGTTCCGGGTGACGCGCCTTCTGCAGGCGTTTCCGTCGGTGGCCCGTGTCCTCGCGGGCTTGACGTCGCCTCTCACGGAGCCCAGGTCTGTCGTCTCCGCGCGTCCACCTCGCGGGTTCTTCCTTCCGTGGGTGCCGCCCTGAGAAGCCATCGCCACACTCGCGGCCCCGGGGCCCCTCCTGGTCACCGCCCGGCGCCTGCAGACTTGCATTTTACTGGGGCCCGCGAGCGCGGCCGGCTAACTCCTGGGGGTGCGGGGCTGCGTCCCGGTCCCCCCTACACCTGGGTGCCGGCCGCCCCGCACCCTGTGCCGACAAGACCGTGTTCGCCCCGCTGCGCCCGTATGGCTGCGCCCGAGGATTCGTCGACTGTCACGGGGTCTGGCCTAGGCCCCCCGACCTGGTCCATCGCCGGGCCCGTCGGCCGCGGCACCGCGCTGTCGCCATTGCGCAGCTTTACGGCACCTCAGGCCGCGCCCCGCGTGGGTCCCCGCTCCCGCTGGCACCGGCCTGGCCACTTCCCGGGACGGCCGCGCTGTCCTCACGCTCCCGCTGGCGCCGACGGCCCGGCCCGTCAGAATGCTGGGGGCCGGGGCTCGGACGTCTTCTCGGACGGCATCGCTGTGGGCGGAGGAGACGTTCTCCCAGGGGCCTGGGGCGCCCGGGGACGTGCCCGCACCCGGTCCCACGCACGCAGGCCGCACGCACAGCTGTAGGTCACCCAACCCCACCCTGGATTTCTGTTCAGCGGAACGCAACGTGGGGACCCACGCGTTTGCATGAAAGGGGGCACCAGGCAGCCCACGGGGGCCGAGGCGCAGTGTCTGCTCTGTCCTTGCTGTGTTTCCCTGCAGAAGCCTTTCTAGTGGCTGCACGGCGGCTCTGGTCACTCAGCTCGGCCCTCCCCAGCCCCTGCGGCTGTTTGGTCACTAACGTCCACACCTTATACGCACGTGGCCACGCGGCACGTTCCCTTACACCCCGAAGGGGTCACAGCCGCGTCTCGTTGCAGCACGTGCACAGATGGCACTGGGACACGGGCCACACTGCAGGGAGGGACCCCGCGCCGGCCCCGGCCCGGCCCCTGGACGTGGCCCCGGCACACCGGGATTGCATCGGGGAGAACCGGGAGGCGGCCATCCCGGCCAGCGCTCACGGCACGGCCCCCCGAGGGAGGGGACGTTTGGATCTCCAATGGCCGGGGAGGGGCCTGTGCCGCAACAGAACGTGACGTCATCGCGGAGGGGCCAACGCGCCCGCCAGGACTTGTCTGGAATGTGTCTGTGTTTGTGCTTTTAAATGACCCACAAGTCGGTGCTGCCTTCTCGTTCTTGGAAGAAACTTGGGTATTTACGTCTCAACGTGGCATCGGCAGCGGCCGTCCGGGATGGTCAGGCGCCATGACGACACCAGACCGAGACCAGCACCATCGCGTCCTGCCCTCTGAGAGCCGACCTCCGACCCCGCCCCGCACACACGTGCCCTGGCCTGAATGCCTGTGCCCCCCCAGAATTCACGTGTTCGAGTCCTACCCCCAAGGTGACGGCGTGGGGAGGCGACTCCAGAACGGCGACCCCAGCCAGCTCCCGCCCCTCCCCCACGAGGGGACACGGCCAGCAGCCCCGGCCACCACGCCGGCACCCTGGTCTCAGACCTCCGGGCCCCCGAGCTGTGAGCAGCAATGTCTGCGGTTCCTAAGCTGCCCGTCCGGTGCTGGTTTGCTGCAGCAGCATGAACAGACGACGAAGTGCAGGTGCAGCCGCTGCGGAGGCCTCGATAACACCCTGACGGCGTCTGTGTGCGCCCTAGTTCTGAACTGAAGAGAAGGGAGCAGCTGTGCATGTGGCACGTCATTTACAGACGTTTACCTTGTCGTGTCAGGTCATGACATGACCAAACAAAGAATTACTAAATCGCCCGGACGCTTTATACCATCTACTTCAAAGAGTTGACATGAAAGACTCCAAATTTGACATCTAAATGGATTAATATTATCATTAGGAAGAAAACATACTGGGTTTAGCAAAGAAGTGGGCTGTGGTTTGGCTCCCTTTCATGTGTTTTTTTAATAGGAGCCTGGATTTTTCAGGGCAGTTTTAGGGTCACAGAGAAGCTACATGGAGAGTGCAGTGTCCCCATGTCCCCTGCCCCGAATACTCGGCTCTGCTCTTCCTAACAGCTTGTGTTCATGCACCATGTCGTTCAGTTGAGAGGCTCCGCGATACGTCATAATTACAAATGGTTTACATTAGGGTCCCTCTTTGTGTCAAACATTCTGTGGGTCCTGACAAATACAAATGCCATGTGTCCACCAGTCGGGCTTCCTCTCATTAGGTTACAAATAAATGGAGCCTTCTAGAGATTTAGCTGTGGTGGTAATACCCTTTGTTACATTTTCCCCTCTGAGGACCTTGGCCTCGGCAGGAACTGTTCGCACAGCGAGCCGTGCCCCTCGCCGCTGGCCCGCACCCAGCAGCGTGTTACCGGATCTACTTCGGGCACCTTGCCACCTCGGAAGACGAGCTCGGAAGCGGGTTTTGCCCCTGGAGTGTAAGCTTAGGTTCAAAACGGCACCTTTGATTCAAAAGGCAGCTCAGTTTCATGAGAATATTGCGTGTTACTGGCTGGGATTCGAATGGAGACGGAGGAAACTCACCGTCGCTTCCTCTGTGAACGCTCAGCCGCCCCTGCATGTGCTCATTTATTCGCGCCTCTCTCCCGGGGGTCCAAAGGCAGGCTTCCCCATAGCTCCTCCTCCTAGAAAGCGCCAACAACCCACGCCGTGCTGAGCGCACACAGCCGGGCGCGGCTCTGCCAGTGCATGCCTCAGGCCCTGGTCACAGTCACCCCCGTCCTCGGGCCCGGTCACCCCCGTCCTCGGGCCCGGTCACCTCCGTCCTCAGGCCCCGGTTACTCCCGTCCTCAGGCCCGGTCACCTCCATCCTCGGGCCCTGGTCACCCCTGTCCTCGGTCCTCAGTCACCCCCGTCCTCGGGACCCTGGCCACCCCCATCCTCAGGCCCCAGTCACCCCCATCCTCGGTCCTCAGTCACCGGGCCCAGTCACCTCTATCCTTGGGTCCCGGTCACCCCTGTTCGGTCCTCGGTCACCCCCATCCTTGGGACCCCGGTCACCCCTGTCCTTGGGCCCGGTCACCTCCATCCTCAGGCCCCGGTCACCCCCGTCCTCGGGCCCGGGTCACCTCTGCCCACCTCCTGCAGTTCCAGAAGTCCCAGGACAGGGAAGGCGAGGACGAGGGAGGAGAAGGGAAGACACTGATGGGCTATCGGCTCTCATTGGAGGGGGCTGTTTGCTTAGTTGTCCCTGGAGACTTAATTTTAGCTCTTAAAACTTGACCCTGGATACTATTGTCAATACCAAAAGTAGGACCTGTGGGGCCTTGTCTAAGGGAAAATTCCTACATGATTATCGACACTATTTCCCCTGGAAGGCCCGAGCTTCGTGGCATGCTTAGGCACCTTACTGGCACAGAAGTCCCCTCAGAGGTTCTCACTCCCAGGGCACCTGAGGCTCAGAGAGAAGAGTTTTCTCCTGACTATTCAAGGTACCTGGAGGTTGGGGAGCAGCCCCTATTCTGAGGGCAGATGCTTGTCCTCCCTGGGGACCACTGGGAGTGACCCCGGCTGGCCACCTGTGCCTCTCTTGAGGGGAGGCTTGTGTGTGTCTGGTCCAGGGTTTACCCCAGGCGCATCTCCCCAGAGCGCAGCCACCAGATGCTAATGTCTGCCCAGGGACCCCCAGCTTGCTAGCAGCACAAGTGAGGGGACGGGCCTGGAGACACGCATCTCACCTCTGGCTCTGCCCCTGCGAACCTGGCACCATTCATCTTTGGGGAGGACAAGAGATGTCCCTGGAGGTGCCGTGCAGGCGGGAACCCCTCCTGGGATCTCCCACACCTCCCGATGCTGTCGTCTGGCAGAGCCTCGGCCCATATGTAAGATCAGAATGCACACTCAGGGGGCTGGCCCAGAGCGTGTGCACGCACGTGCACGCACACACGCGTGCGCTCTGCCACCCACGCACTCTGGCTGTGTTCACGTCGGCACACCCGCACGCTCAGCTAGCTCTCCATCACCAGCAGATGCGTGTTTTATTCAGCTCCTGTCATGGGTTCTTGCAGGTTTTTTAACTGCAGGCACAGCAGGAGTTTGGGGGGTGTGTAGCAAAGCCAAAGGAATCTGTAGATAAATGCTGAGGATTAAACGTGAAATTAGCCTAGGAATGGGGTTGGGAGAGGATGAGAAAAAAGTTCTAAAATGGTTTGTGATGATGTTTGTACAATTCTGTGAATATGAAAAAACGTTGAGTTGTCCACTTTAAATAGGTCAATTATTACACATGGCTTGTAAATTATATCATAATAAAGCCATTACTTTTAAAAGTGAATTTAGCAAGCATGCTGGACACACACAATATACCAACGTCGACTGTATTTATCTAGACCCGTCATAAATGACTAGAAAAGCGAGAATTGTGAAGTGATAGCATTTCAATAGCATCAGAAATACCAACTGCCCAGTAGTAAGTCTGAAGGACGATTCTGAGCGCAGAAAACCGTTCACTGAGGCGCATTAAGGAAGAGGCAAGTAAATGAAGGGGACGATGTATTTATAGGTAGAAGACAAACCTCATGAAGACACAAACACTGACCTATAGACTCAAGGTAATCCCAGTTCCAATCCCAGGTATGTGTGCAGGTGTGTGGAGGGAAACCCAAAGGGACAGGAATGGCCGCGACAGTCTTGCCGCGGAGGGGAGACCAGGGCGGGGTGGCAGCAGGGCCGGCGGGACGAGGCCGGGCTGGGACAGAACTGGCAGGACAAGCAGCTCAGGGTGGAGCTGCACTGGCCCTTTTAAACTTCAAGGTGGAGGAAGGCTTTGCTGCCCAGAAACTAAGGGAGCCGGTGACCAGCTCCGGGGGGGCAGTTAGAGGCCTGCGGCCTGCGGTGGGTTCTGGGCCGGGAGCCCGGGAGGGGAGCCCCTGCTTTCGCGGTGCAGCGGGTCTGTGTGCGGTCCTGATGGGCCAGCTCCCCCGCAGCCCCACCCCACAGATGCCTGCGGTCACTCGGGCCGATGGTTTCTGGGGAAAGCAGGGTCCAGCCGGGCGAGTGCGGCCCACCCTTCCTGTGGGGGCAGGAGGGCTCCGCTGCCCCTCCCAGCTGCTTCCTCTCCTCCCACGCTGCTGACCCGGGGGCGCAGCCTGGAAGATCTGACCCGCACGCCGGGAGGCCCGCGCCAGGTCTGCTCCCGGCATCTGGCACCCATTTCCTGCGGGTCACGCACGGTGGGCCCTGGCCGGGCCCCTCGCCCACCCCAGGCAGCCCCCAGCCAGCAGCGCACGCGGAAACACGGCGGGCCGGGTGCTGCCTTCCCGCCTGAGCGGCCACCGGGGGCCCCGGGACCCAGACACGGGGGGGCGGGGCTGAAGTAAAAGGGCAGGTGTGGGGGCAGGCGCGGGAGCGGACACACAGACCCGTGGGAACACAGGACGGCCTGCTCTCTGTCCCCCAGGGCCCCGCCCACAGCCCGGCCCCCAGGGCCCCGCCTACCGCTCTGGGCCCCGGCCCCGCCCACTGCTCTCTGTCCCCCAGGGCCCCGCCCATCTCTCGGAGCCCCCCCGGGCCCCGCCCACCACTCGGCCCCGCCCAGGGCCCCGCCAACCC
>PVJL010014645.1:0-21611 GCA_004026885.1 Lyroderma lyra
AGTCCCGCCCACCGCGTTCAGATGTCGTCCAGTCCGGCAGGACGTAGGCCGCGCGGCGCTCGTGGATGAGGATCCCTGCAGAACACTCCCCGCGGCGCCCGCCCGAGCGAAGGCAAGCTGGGGTTTCAGAGCCAGGAGCAGCAGGGTTAATTGCCTAATAATTTAGTACAGCGAGTGCAGCCGCAGACCCTTGCATTTGCCCTAATTGCGGTGTTGAACGAAGTAAACAACACTTGGTGCGTACCACCGCTGCGGAGATGGGTGGGGGGGAACTTCCTGTGATTTATGACCCCGGCTGTACCCTTGAACCCCAGCCTCTTGGTGGGAAGCGGGAAAGACCACCAGTTCTGTGGACTCCGTGGGTCGGTTTGGTGAAAATTGCCCTCCACCCGGCCGTGAGCCGTGGCCGTGTCGCGGAGTGTAGCTTTGAGACGGGGCAGGAGAGAGGCTGCTGTGACCGGAGGCCTCTGGGAGCAGCTATCAGCACGACCGGCCTCTGCTGGGGAGTCGGGGGTGAGGAAGGGGGCTGGAGGGGCCTCGCCGGAAGAGGGCACTTCACTCCTTCACGCCGTCACCGTGTCAGTCTTTGCTTATCTGGCCCTTCTTACTTGTCAAAGCTCATTCCCACGGCCAGGGTATTATTCAAATCTCCACCTTCAGACGGAGGAAGCCAAAGCTGGAAGAGATGAAGTGAGTGCCCCTCGGGGCAGAGCAGGAGCCTGAATTCAGAATCTAGGAAGCATGTCTTTTCTGCGCCCTAACTATTAAGTGGTTGTCCCAGGACCATGCATAGAGGTGACACGGTGCAGTGAGTCAATTCTGGTCACCGGGCCTCACCCACTGCCCCATCATTTGCTCAGCACTTACCTTTGGGACATCTGTTTACCTTTATGGAATCTCTCATCCCTCACCCCCCTCACTGGTTACTAAAGGTTTAAATGAGACGATGGACACAGCACATCTAACACCAAGCCCGAGACAAGTGTCTCACTAATGTTTGTTGAGTTGGGATCTGTGGGCACAAATCGACCTCTTGTGAGAAAAAGTATTGACTGGACAGATCTTTCTGGAAGGCTCATGTGGAACTCCCGAGGCATCTCAGGGATGTCCTAGGCAGCCTGTTTGCAGTAGCAAAACATCAGAAACTGCCCAAAGAGTTTCCCACAGGGCCACACTGCAAAACGCGTGCCCTCAAGTAGCTTGTACCTCACGATTTAAAAAACTCTCCAACTCCACATGACCTGACCCAGCAAGATCTGTGAGACACGCATTTGAGCAGAAAAAAAGAGTGGGAATTATCAGTGTAGAAGACTTACACTGTATCTCTTTACAAAGGCGACACATGTCACTTTCCAAAGAATACACATGAAAATGCACTTAAAAAGAGGCTCCAAGAACACACACAACACCCAGGGCATCAGTACTGAATGCAATGCAGGGGTCAAAAACAAAACCAGCTGTGCAGCCACTATGTTTTAATTTTTAACAATGAAAAGTTGGTCATAAATTACTTATGCAATTAAAAATTAATGACAAGGAAACACTTGAGGCAGCTGAAAGTAGCCTCAGATTGCTTCGAGCTAATAGTAACCTGCTTGATCTACAGTGCTGAAGTAAACACGGAGACGGGGAAAAGACACGTTCAACCACTCTCCAAGATACCAAACAAAAGCCTGAGAAACAAGCTGATGGACTCTGTTTCTTTTTTTACTTAAAATTTTTTCATTATCTTTGCTTTTAACTGGCTGTGTCCTGTATACACAGTGCAATTATCTTTCCTCAAAATACCGTCACTCAGTGGAATGATCTTGCCACATGAAAAAACAGGTTTGGCACAATCGTTGCATATTGTTGGGGAATTATCATCAACTTTCTTTTCTCTTCAAAAAAAATACTTCACAATGACACTGATGAGTTCTGTTGTTTTTCATCTAATACCTTAACCCACTTTAAATCCATAGTCTGCTTAAAGTCCTTAAAGTGTGGCATTAATGGTGGAATTATTCTTCTGAGACAGAACGTCTCGTCAAAAGATGATTGTGTGGGACTCACCCCGTAGACAATGGCAGGTGCCCTCGGCTCCCCCAGCCAGCATGCTTTCAGTGGCCTGTGCCCCCAAGGTCTGCCTCCCAGCCCAATGGGAGACCCTGTGAGCCTTGGCTCTCATGCCCCCTGCGCTGCAGCCCCCAAGCACACACATGGACCTTGGCAGGCGTCTGTGTGGCTTCACAGCCCTACGGCAGCCTATTCTGTCCCCCTGGCCGACTGGGCCCATTCCTGCGGCTGCAGACACCATCTTCCGGCCACTACACACATGGACTTCTTCGGCCCAGATCTCCTTTCCTGAGCCCTGGATTCATATCCTGTCTTTGCTCTGATAACTCACCTGCATCTCAAGCCTAATGTCTCCAAAATGAAAACTCATTTTTTCCCCTGAATCTCTCTGGCAGTGTACCCCACATGAGTAAATGACCCCAAGGTCCAAAAGGTGACCTGTGGGAGTCATTTCTGGCCCCACCTGCTCCCCTGCCCCTTCCCCGCATTCACAGGCTCTCCTGCTTTCACCTCCAAATTTCTCTCAGATCCACCCATTGTTCACCTGTGGTACCAGCAGCCCCATGTCACCTCCCACTGGCCGGTGGCAGTGCCTTCCCCACCAGTCTCCCCATTGCATCATCACTGCCCTTTCCACTGCATTCCATTGAAACCCAGCCCCTCACCAAAGCCAGCAGCAGCATGAGAGCCAGTGCAGCTCCCAGACCTTGTCGGATGTCCTCTCCCCATCAGCACACTTCCCTCCCGCAGATCTACCGGGCCTTCCAGAAACCATCTCTTTGCCACCACATTCCCGGACTTCTGCATCCCTGGCTCCTTTTGGCCCATCAGGTCTTGGCCTCGCAGCCCCGCCACATAAAGCCTTCCTTGGCCGACCCCCGAAGCCAGGCCCTGCCTATTGGAACAACCACCATGTGTCCTCCTGGCACCAACAATGAACTTGAATTACGCTGTGCACACACTTATTCGTCCTCTCTCTCCATGCAAAAAAGAATCTTCCATGTCGTGTTTTAGCTCTACGTAGACTCACTCCCAACCTCAAGGCCTGGCACTGGCCTTGACAATGGCAGTTGAGACACAAACCATTATTTGCCGAATAAATGAGTCAGAGGCACATGTATGGAGTTCTGTGCTATGTATTCAACACTTTGACGGGGGGCGGGGTGAAGTGCAAGGACTTTATAGCAGGCATGGAATTAAACTCCATGATCCTTGCCCTTAGGTACCGTGTATTCTACTTCAACAGACAGAACCTCCATAGTGAAACGTAAAGCAGCAGGTGCCTGAGTTCTCAATTTGAGCCTTAAGAGTTACGCTCTTGGTCGTGTTGAGTTGACCAGATGACTCCCGGTGGGGCAGGCCGAAGGGACGGCTCGCTGCAGAATGAAAGGCTGAAGTTATAAGGGTTGGAGAGCCACTAAGTGATGCCCTCTGGGCCATTCAGAAAGAGTTTTATGGACGAGGTTCGATCCACGCCCACCTCACACAGGTCACTAGTTAAAACTACTCAAAACCACCTTGAGTTACGGCCTTATAATCCTGCAGTAACATGAAAAATAAAGATCCCATTTGCCTGCCAAATAGCAGGACATGTTTTTGCCTCTCTAGTATCGGCCATACCAAGGAGGTCAACTCAGAATTTGAAAGAGACATTGTCGCCACGAACTTGTAAGTTACCAGACTCCCAAGGCCATGCCTGCACGTCCGTCCCTTCCCTTCCCACCCCAGGCCCTGACCCGCTTGTATTTTCTTGAGGCTGAAGAGAGGGAAGGAGACGTTACCCTGAGGAACGGGTTGCTACCATGTCTGCCCGCTGTCCAAAGGGCTCTCCTCCACCACCTGTCCTTGCCAGCTCTAGTCGCTGGGGGATCGTTTCCCTAGCAGTGACAAATGGCGACTTGGCAAGACAGCCCCGGGTGCCACACTACAACTCAGAAACCTCACCAGCTGGAGGCAAACAGATGTCCTTCGCCCTTGCCACCTCCTGCACCTCAGGCTCTCTGTACCTGGTCCAGGGCCTTGGGCAGGTTTGCTTAACAGGTGCATTGTAATGCAAAGCGGGGGATGGGAACAAAATTAGCAACACTTTCCGTCTTAAAATTACTAGGCAGGACCAAACGAGGGAAGAAGCAAAACTCAAATGTTTCTTAGCGATTCCGAGTCCACAGCTCACGTTCTCTTCATCCTAGACCTTCCTGTGACTTTAAGGGTAGAGGTCAAGGACTCAATGGGACATTCCGAATGCAGAGAGGGAGAAAACTCGGATTGAGGGAGAAAGCCCTCTGTTTGGTGAGCACCAAGGACAATAGGGAGCGGGAAAGCACCCCAAATTTCCGCCCCGTAAACCCGGGAGAGCGGCAGTTTGGAGGGCTGTCAGGAGAACTGGCCTTAAGCAGTGTCTGCATGGCAAGTACCCCGTTTGTGACCCCCAACCCTGCTCATTTAGACTTGTGGGACTGTGAGGAATTACAGAGGGGGCTAACCGTCACCCCAGCCACCTCTTCGTTCTACTGATGATGAACAGGTAAGAGACAGGTAGAGCCAAACTGAAGTGCGGAGGGAGACCCCGGCTGCAGGACAAACGTCATGGTAACGGTGAGACAGCAAGGGAAGCGGTTACACAAGACACGCCCCCAGGGGGACACAGGAAGACGCTGGGACTGGATACAAACGACGGAGACCAGCAAGTCGGAAACGCTCCGGAGTTGCAGGCTTGGCGGGCTGAGAGTGTGTCAGGGAAGTCAGGAGGAGCTACGGGTTTGGGGCTCATAATGATGAATTTGTTTTTCCATCTGCTGAATTGAAGGTCACAGCAGGAGACGCAGCTGAAAATGCCCAGTAGGTTACTGGAGATGCAGGAGCCATGTCCAAACAGAGCACCGGGTATTTGTTAAAACAGCATGGGCTGCAAAACGCGCCTAAACCCTTTGTTGAAACCTGCGAAGCTACGGGCGGTCTGTTCTCACTGCCTTGTGGTGCTGAATTACAGAGGTGCAACCCCAAGGCCCATGACACCCGGGTATCTCCAAACAAATAGCTATGAGTGCAAAGAATCACAGGGTCTGGAAGTGCTTGGGGAATATTCCAGTTCAGCCTGGATTTGGATGCTGATCTCTACCTTTATGGTTCCTACCATGCCAGGGTCCCACTACGTACCGATCCACAGCAGTGCAGAGCCTTCTACTGTTATTAATTCCTCATCCCTGTGTAAATCAAGGCTGTTTGTTACCCAAATAAATGTAAACTACAAAGTAGTAGCACCACAAGTGAAAAAAAAACAACACCATAACTTGTTCTAAATAGAATACAAGGTAAACACAGAGCTAAGAGGGGAAAGGCGTCACATTTAACTGGCTACTGGCTGTGTGGGAAACGTTTGTCATGTCGAGCACGGCCACCCCTGAGAGCCCTTCCTTTACGGGGAAAGCCAAACTGTCGGGTCTGGACTTCCAACACGGGTGCTGAGGAAAGATACAGAGCTCTATCCTCACCTCTCAGCAAGTGACTTAGACTTAGCTAATCAGACACTCTGGCTTATGACCTCAGAACTCAAAAAGAAAGAACTAGGGACACAGGGATGGCCCTGATGCATGCATGCGGAGGGACCCACGCGGGGACCCGCAGTGCCCACGCCGCACATCCTCATGTCATCCTCTCACTGAATTTCTCAGAATTCTCAGACTTCCTTTGCTTGCTGACCTAGGGGGTTGGCAAGCATCCCCTCAGAACTCGTGTCCACTTGGGACTGCAGAATGTGTCATTATTTGGGAATATGACCTTGCAGATGTCATGGTAAGGATCTCAAGATGACAATCTGGATTTGGGGTGGCCTTATAAGAAGAGAGGAGGACACAGGAACACAGACGGGGACACAGTGTGAAGACGGAGGCACAGACTGGAGAGATCCACCACCCACAAGCCAGGGAACGCAGGAGCCACTAGAAGGGGAAGAGGCAAGAGGGGTCCCCACTAGAGGCCTCGGGGACAGTGGGACCCTGCCAGCACACTTCAGACTTCTGCCTCCACAACTATAAAAGAATACGCCCCTCTGGTTTTAAGCCACCAAGTTCATGGTCACTTGTTACAGGAGGCCTGGGAAGCTACTACACGGGGTGTGGGAGTATCTCCTGATCAGACGCATTTCCACATACCTGACCGATGCGTTCGATCAAAACGCCACTCACCCTGCTAGTAGGGACCATTTTCTGGCCTTGTGCTCTCACCTTCTGGGAGCTACCCAATTTATTTTCTTATTGACTTGCCTTGTTCACAACCAAAAACCAGGTTGGAAAGCCTGTCAGGGTGACTCAGGCTGAGACCCATTTTTTGTTGGAAAGAAAGTAGCAGGAGTTAGAGAGCTGATCGTGGCGAAACGGCACCAAATTGAGACTGTCTTTCTCTTTGCGCCATGTAGAAAGTCAGACGTGACAAGGTAAATCGTCTTCTCTGATGTGATCCTATTTGATGCCCAGTCATTTCACTTCCTGACACGTAACACTAGTGATGTGTCCCACATCCTGGGAAAGAGTGAGGTTGTCAAACGTCCCAACTTTGCAAATGGAGAGGGTGAGTCCTAGCAAAGCCAAGCAGAAGGGTTTGCATTCGGTCCTACCCATGAGCCAGTAGGAGGGCCAAGCCCCAGCGCTGTTTCTGCTCTGCGTTCGAGGCCCCACCCGCTCCCCCACCACCCTGCGCGTCTCTCCTCAAGGGGCGCATGGACCGTAGTAGCTCTAGCTTCTCGCTTCTGTGAACTTGACGCCGTGACGTCTGCTCTCCCTGCAAGCGCCGGACACACCTGAGCGGGGACAGCCGTGGGACAGGCCTGAGTCCTCTTTCCTTGGCTTCTAGCTTCCCCCATAACCATCACCACGGGGGCGCTTTGCAAGTGCAAACCCATCAACCCAGAGTCCGGCCTCATCCCTTCTCCAGCCCTCACACTGCAGGCCTCTCCCCCCTGAGCAGTCCGGGGCCAGGCACCAGACACCCGGGGGCAGTCCCCATGTCCCCAGGGTCTGCTAGAGTTGCTGAGACACCCAGTCCTAACCTGTTTATCCTGCCTGGTCTGTTTCTGCTTCAGAGACCACAAGAAAGGCTCCTAGCACATTTCCCTCCCCCGCCTCTGAGCAGCCCCAGGACCCCCGTGGGCCCCCGCCTTGCGGGCACCGTGAGTAACAAACAAGCCCGCGGCGACCTTCTCCTGACCCGGCAGCCTTTACGAGACCTCCAATTTTCTACTAACACACTAGCTTTTAACACAGGATCTCAGGACGCTCCTGTAAGCCTTCAGTCACCGCAATTGGGACAATCTGGACAACGCTGCACACCGCTGGGATCCCTTACGGTGACACGCATTTCAGTCACCACTGCCCCATTCTTAAGGAAGCTCCGCAGCCTTTCGCACGCCGTGAGCCCCAGGGAAGCGGCGGGGCTCGGGGGGCAGCGCAACGGTGTACACCCCGCCCCCACCGGAACCAGCTGTGGCAACTCGGTCAGCAACGAACCCCTCCGGCCTCAGTTTCCCCATGTGTAAAATACTGATTCTGGTAGCGCCACCTCCATAAGGATTCTATGAGGATGGCAGGTACCTCGCGCAACAGAAGCAGGGCGGCGGGGAAGAGGGAAGGAAGGACTCGGCAGACGGAAAGGTGACCAAGATCATTCTGGGCCTGCACGTACCCCAAGTCTGCCTCACTCCCAAGTCAGGCGTCTGTTACAGCTTCAAGGAGAACTGACCCGACTTGAAGAGAACCTCAGCTCTCCACTTGCAGAAATCAGGACGTGATCATGGGTCGGGATGAAACCCTCGGCCCACGTCACCGCAGCGGTGGCAACCGTGGTGACTGCAACCACACAGCGGCCTTACGGCCCGTCCGGGGTCCCAGGAACTCACGACAACCCTGCGACGGTTCCACACCGGGTCTGAGAAGGCTGTTTTCCTGAAACGTTTCACAGAAGCATTCCTTCAAAGTGATTCACTCTGAGTTGAAACTCTTTGGCACGTGTGGGGACCGTCTCTCAAGTGTGTTTACAACGAAGGTCTCTCTGCAAACGGAGGCAGGAGGAACCACTCGAACCACCGGGGTGAGCACGCAGAGACGCCCGGCCGGCAGCCGGCGGTCAAGGCCGACAACGTGAGCGAGGTGAAGAGGCCCCTGCCCGGGTCACCGAGAGGCCTGTCACCTGCGGCTGGAGAGCCCACCCTGTGGCTCCAGTACAGTGCTTTTGGCTTCCTGTTTTGATCCTCATTTAAATGTGAACTACGAAGCCTGCTGTGGAGAGACAACTCTCCAGAGTCTCCTGCATTTCTGCAAGGCCTGTGAGCAGAGGGCGATTCTTCTAAGCATTTTGCATAGCAAACGGCCTTGGAGGAGAGAGGTGGGCAGGTTTGTTTACTGTTCGAAATAACAAAACGAACGTCTCTCTCTGGAACCCAGGGCAGATAGTGCCTGTTACAAACACCTGGGGTTTTCTAAGCCTGGGGCTCCCCGCTTGCAGCACGGCCGCAGCCCACCGCACGCACGTGCACGCACCCCCCGGCCCTCTCTGCGTCAGCCCGAGGGATCTGGCGCTCAGACAGCCAGCACGAGTGCAGACCCTCTGCTTTCTGCAGGGCGGTGAGCTGTAAACCACCCCTTGCCTCTGACCCAGGAGTCTCGTGTCTTTAGCAACATCTGTAAAACCGCGGCCGGCCATGTGTTCACGGGCAAGGAGGAAACATCTCAGCGCCTTCACAGTCCTTGTCACCTGCCTGGTCGTTAACATTCCTTTATCAGCTGAAAGTTGGCTTCCAGGAGCTTCTAGATCGGCCCCTTGAAGCCTCCTCAAACTTCCCATGTATATAAAATGGCAAGCTTGCTGCATGGATACAGCTTCCAAAAAATTCACCTCAAACGCTTCCTCCTAAGTCCCTTGGATAGAGAAACTCGTAGAGCCTCTCCTCCAGGTAGCTCAGCCGCCCCAAAGTGGGAGGAATTTAAGAGCACCGAAGACCTAGGAACGAGGAGGGAAGGAGCAGAGAAAGAAAGTGATGGAGGTTGTCCCAGGTCTTGGCCATCTTGTCAAGGGGCAGCCTTGCCGAACGGTTCAGAGCTGAGACCCGCCAAGAGTCAGCTTACGAATGCATCCTTGTACGAGGAAAGGATGAAGAACAACTTCAGATCCCCCGCTTCTGATTTTTGTTTATTTCAGGCCAAAATAATTATCGTGACTACTTGTCATGCTTAAATATTCTATCGGAATACCAGGGGCTCCCAAACCGCAGCCCACGGGCCCCGATCCAGCCCCCCACCTGTTCTCTAGGCACATTTTTACTGGGACCCCGCCTGCCCCCTCAGCTACCCCCGCCCGTGGCTGCCTCTGTGCTCCAAGGGCAGGGTGAGCCGTGAGGCAGAGGCTGGACGGCCTGCAAAGCCTGAAATATTTCTCGTCCGGCCCTTTACAGAAAAGGTTTGCCGGCCGCTGGCACGGCCTAACTCTCCCTGTCACCCTGGCTGCCTGCATGCCCTTGTGAATGAGCTGATCCGTCCTCCCTGAAGCTCTCTGGTGCGTCCCAAGGTGAAACCACACACACGCACACACACGCACACGCACACGCACACGTGCACACGCCCCAGGCTTACCTTTCTGTCTGGGTTCATCTGCCCTGACGTACCTGTTATTCCTGTGTCCCTGTCATCCCAGTCTCCTCCCCGTCCCATGACGTTCCAGGTCCTCACCCAGCTCTGTCCCCTCACACACGGTATTCCCTCTGCTGAGAATTTTTTATCGGAGCACGGCCACTTAGAGATGGCACCTCCATCCATCACTTGTCCCCTTGCCACCTGAGACCACATAAGAATAATGGCTATTCATTATGTCCTTGCTGTTAGCCAGGCATCACCCCAGGCCCTGGTGTGCATTATTTAGAGGGACCTGGGAAAGCCCTAGGAGATAGGTATTATCCCTCCCGACTGATAAATGAGGAAGGCACTTGAAAAGACTTGCCTAAAGTCATTCCGCTAACGAGTCTCAGAGCCAGTATTTAAACTCACTTGGTTCTGGCTTCAGACCCATGAATCAGTGAGCCCCATAAAGCAACAAAACCAGGAGGAAAGGCCCTGAGGGGGGAGGGAGTCTCCATTAACGAGCTGCAAATACGAGCGGCCCCAGGACACGCCCTCCCTTCAGACAGGTGGTTTCATATGACAACTTCGGACATGGTGACACCCTTTCCAAATTACTCCCCAGGGCTCTTCACCTTCGCCTGAGACACAGCGAACAGCTAGCCCCCATCGCAGAGCCTTGCAAAATCGCCTCCTTCGGCCCCACCTGCCTCCCCTGCAGGCTCACAGAACTCTGCCTGACATTAAGGGGGAAGAGCGAACGAAGGAAGGTCCAACCCAGCCGATGGTCATCAGTAAAAGGTGATTTCTTAGGAGACAAACGGAGCCACCTGCCTCCCAGAGACGGCCCTGGCACCCGGGCCGCAATGAAAGCTGAGCCGCGCCGTCTCTGCATTTAAAGGGAAATCGATGGCATTGACTGCGGCCCTCAAAGGCGGACACAGATGAACGCCTCACGGGTCTGACCGCTGCACGACGGTTTTGAAATACAACGTCTAACGGCCGACCAGGATGGGGGCCAACCCCACGGGGAGGCGGAAACGTGTGCGTCTTGCCAACGGGCCGGGGCGCAGCTCCGCCGCAGGAGGCGTGTGCTGATGACCCTGCTCAGCAAACCCTCGGCGGCCAGCAATTTGCTGGCGGGTTTTATGCCACGGTGAGGCTGTGAATGGATTCCTTCCCCGCTATCCTGGGGTTGCACACAGCGGTCAATTAAATTAGTTTCAAAACCTGAAAAGACACGAAGGTAATCAGTTTAGGGGGATTTAGGCCACACAGGCTCCTGATCTGGTGTGCAAGGCGATCGTTAAGTCTCGGGTCGGCCTTTCTTCATCGGGAGGAAATTCCCCGTGACAGGAAGGCCGACAGACGGGGCAGTTGTCATTCCATTTGGGTGCATCCTTCTGGGCCGGCCCTGAATTTCAGTCTGAAGGGTTGTGTATCGGCCTCAGGGAGGGAGACTCTCAGTAATGAAGGGGGCGAGCAAGCTCCCAACACCGGAGGACTCCGGGACGTTCCAACGTGTGAGTTCCTCTAAAGGATGATTCATTTCGCAAACTCACCCCAAAAAAGTGCTATGGACCTCACTGCTGACTATCACCACGGTCCCCTCCAAAGGACTCCCCTGGGGAAGCTGTGCACCGACGCCAGCGCCCAGTCCACCCTTCACAGCAATTTGGGAATGCTTCTTCTGGAATGGCCACCAGAGCTGTCGTCGTCCCCAAACTCTGACCATTGAGTTCGTGCACTTGGCACCGTGCGCTTACGACGGCAGCATACCCATACCCTCGGCAAGCTTATGACACTTGACCAAATTGATGGCACAGGGCTGCCAACATAAGCTCACGGTGGCAAGTTTACCAACTTAATGGTCAGATTGGGGGACGATGACAGCTCTGATGGCCATTCCAGAAAGAGTTCCAAAATTGCTTTGAAGGGTGGACCAGGCGCTGGCATCAGTGCCGACCGGCACATGTCTGTCTTGTGACAAGATTATTGTGGGAACGCTGTGCCAAAGGCCCCCCTGAAATCGGAGCCCTGCTGAGCCCGGTGGACAGCTGAGAAGCCACAGCCGGGGTGGACCTGTAACGCAGGCTGAGTCTCCGTGACACCTGAATCCAGCTGTGCCTTAAATTAGTCTTAGTTGCATGAGCCAATAAGTCCTTTTTCATTTTGCTTTTTTGCTTTAGTCAATTTGATTGGATTTCTTTCGTTGCAATCAAAAACACCCTGACTAAACATAGCCACAAAGAGGAAGTGCGGTGACATGAGGTGATCTAACACAAGGCTAGGTCTCCCCCGCGTCTGCCTGGAGCTCTGAGGTTTGGGTGGCAGTGCGTGAGCTGAGACGGCAGCGGACACGAGGCGGGGGTCCCTGTGCCTCCCGCCCAGCCCGTACTTAGCCCCATTAGTGGGATGAGTAGGACGAGCACCGGTGACACACTCGGCACCACTCGGATCAGTTTGCTGCCCCCGCGGGGTTTCCACGCAGCTCCGCCGCTCTCCTGCTCTCGCGTCCTGTGGGTCGTGGCTGAGGGGCTCTGCTGCCTCCGCTGAGCTTGCCCACACATCTGGAGTCGGCGAAACGAGACTGAACTCCAGGAGGGCAGTTTGAGCCTTTCGCCCTCCTCCTGGCCCAGCAGGGCACCCAGACATGTGGTTGTCAGGGCTGAGGTGCAAGCAGGCCCTCGAACCGCGGAAGCATGGTTTAGACCTGAGGTCGCACCATGCCCACTACCATTTCGTTGGCCAAAGCAAATCGCACAGACAGACCCAAGGTCCAGGCCAGGGCAGCGTATTCTGCGAAGTTGGTGCAAAAGGCACAAATACAGGGAGCACGAAGCACTGGGGGCACCGACTGTAACACCTAGCACTGTGCCAGCATGTCACACGCAATACTGCCTCTAGCCCTCCCAGCCCCGTGCTGTGGGCGGTTCTCTCTCCCCATTCGATAGACGAGGACAAAGACGCACAGAGGGATTCAGGGCCACGTCCAAGGTCACCCAGGTATTCAGCAGAAGACTTGGGAATCAAACCCACACAACCTGCCCCCGAGATCATCACCTGAACCACCACTGACTGCCTCTAAATTATAATTAGAATCCCCAAATTTCGGCATGATTCATCTGTTCAAAATGAATCCTGTGGGATCTATCCCCATGAAAATGTCGTTCACACTCATTTGCTTTCTGCTCTGTCCCCTGGCGTGAAAGAGGAAGAAATGAAATTACATTAAATGGTGCAGGACCCTGGCTCTCCCCAAAGGGAAGTCGCATATATGAACACCATCCATCAGGTATGTCAGGACGGAGGTTTATGAACCACTGACCCAGAGAGCGAATCCTGCAGCTCTCAGCCTTACCTTCAGGGCCCTGCAGGACTCCGCCATGATCTGCAAACCCCGCTTCCCTTCTGACGAATCCCTCTTCGTGGGACCCATACTCCGGCGAAGCCCACCTTCTCATCATCACATGTCCAACGCCCCCAACCTCTCCGGGCTCATCTGAGAGGCCACCTCCTCTTAGGGTCACTTTTTATTTCCTTTCCTCGATGCCTCTGCCATCCAGATTCAGGGTGGAAGCACACCCTCTCCCCTCGAAGCTCCCACCGCCTCCCACCCGTGTGCTCCTGAGATGCTGACTGCTCTCTGCCCTGTGTCAGCTGCTCCGTGCACGTGCCGTGCTCACAGTGACAGTGACAGCAGCAATGACCAACTTTTTCCTGCACGAGCACTGCTCCGCATCAGCACTCAGTGCTCCCCACGTCTTCACTGGAGACATGCCTCTGCTGAGTAAAGTGACCATCCTGCAGTGCACGAGCAACCCCAGTGACCGGTTGGACAGAAGAGGGATGATGCCTGAAGACAGGAAAAGGAGCAACTCATTCCTGAAGGTGACTGTTCAGTAGAATTCCAGAAGGCCCGGCCCCTCCGTTGGCCTCGCTCCTCTGCACATCGAAGCCTCAGCAAAGGCCCTTCCACTTCCTGGCCGAGCTGCGCGCCCCAGCCCAGGACAGGGGGAGCTGCTTAGGATGCAGCGGGAGTCAGGTTGACCCTCTTTCCTCTTGTATCGCTACGAGTTCAAGCATAGATTCCAGTCAAGAGCGACTGTGTGTCCTTATTTTTCAATCTGACAGTGCTATTTGTGGGAACTGAACCGCAGCCTCTTTGGGGAGCTCTGAGCTCCTCTATCCTCAACCAGGGTCCATTTTCCCATACAGAACTGTCGGGGATTAAGTCCAGGGTAATAATGGGAGCGGCCCTCTTCTACGTTGAACCCATTACACGCGCTTTTTAATCCCTTTTTTAAAAAGCTACCCAGCTAGTGGATAAGGATAGGGGCTCCAGAAATCAAACTTGCAACCGAAATGTCACAGGACAGCTAGTTCTAAAACAAGGCACTAAGTCTGCAGAGAGCGTGTGCTATCTACCAGGCTAACAGCGAGTCTCCTTTCTTGCAAAATCTCGTTCAATTCTCACAATGAGCCGGACACGCCTTATTCTCCCTTGACGTGAGGACCGTGCAGCTCGGAGGTGAGGATGTCGTGCAAGGTCAGACACGGAGCACGCAGGGCGGTGAGGTCTGGCTGCAGCGCTACCCGAGAGGAAGCCTGGCGCTCCGAAGCGCAGCGCGGAGCTCACCGGGGACACGCGCCGGCGGACGCTGGGTCCCTGCGTCCAAGGCCTCGGCAGGCGCGGTCAGGAGAGAGCCGAAGCGTCCCAGGGGCCCCCGCGTCCCTTCTAAATCAACGTTAAAGAAAATAACTTTGACCAGCTGTTCAAACGGCAGGCACACACGCCGTCAGGAGTAAACGTGGCGTGCCGAACCCCGCCGCCACCCCGCTTACGTCCTTCGTGCGCCACCCCCCGGAGAGACGTCCTAGCGTGCGTGTCAGCGAAGCGGGGCCTGCTGCAGGACGCACATGCGCGGACGGCACACGCGGGGCCAGGGCCGGCCCCCCGCCGCACGGTCCCGTCGCTCTCGTGGGAGTCCCATGCTCGTCCGGAGCAAACAGTTCTCCGAACGCGAACCGGACAGACCCACAGGAACAAAAGTCCACTTTCCTCCGGGCCGCAGGTCAGATCGCCGCCCCCCCCCCCGCCCCCGGGGCCACCCGCCGTGGTCTCCGGGCCCTCACCCGAGTGTCCAGACGAGGGCGCGGCCTGGTCCGCAGAGGGCACACAGACCGGGGCCCCGAAGGGCGGACAGGTCAGCAGGTAAGCAAGCCAGCACACAGTGACACACCGCCCCACGGCAGCCCCTCTGCAGCTCGTGGGGCGCTTCACGCCGCAGACTCAGCACGGACCCGCCAGGCTCAGCGTGACCTGGATCAGGTATGTGCCCTGTGTCCCAGGTTCTCCGGCAGCCACCCAAAGGCCTGTAAGCAGTCACCTGGTCCCCCCCACCCCCGACACCCCTATGTCACTGCTCGCGGGGCTTCTCCGACCCTCCCAGGCATGCCCCTGCCCCCGGGCCTTTGCACTCGCTGTCCCCTCTGTCGGGAGCTCCACGTGCCTCTCTCTCGGACCCCCTTCAAGCGCGCGCTCCTGTGTCACCTTCCCACATGTCCCCTGATCCCACTAATGAAGCTGCACACACACACAAGCACTCCGTCAGCATAGCCTGTCCCCGACCCTTAGTCCCAGATAAACAGCCGGTTTGTCGTCCGTGTCACCCCACCTGAGTAGAAGCTTCTTTAGGGCAGGGAGTTTTGTCTACTTTGTTGCACGTAGTAGGTGCTCAGCACACTTTTGTCGCAGGAATGCAGAAACAAGTGACAGTGGCCCCACGTGGAGGTTTGCTCTCTGCAGTGTGGAGGTTTCCCCGCGTCTCCTGGGCACCGAACGGACAAGGCGCTTTCTGATTTCCAGGCCAGGCTGTCAGCTCGCAGGAAGCCGGACAGGCCACCCGCCAGCCCCTCTCGGGGACACTGAGGTTAACCTTGGCCCGTTGCTGGCACTCCGGCTCGTAGGCGCCAGCAGTCAGCGGGCACAACTCCCGGGCATCGCTGTCACTCCTGTCTCACCAACGTCTGGAGAGGCGGGGACCAGAGACGGAATTGTGTTCTGACTCCGGTCAGCAATAATAGAGTTCCCCACTGCGAAGGACTGAACTTGGTTGAAAATTTAATTTTTTAAATAAATAGAACAGAAAGGTCAAAATACCACAGGCAGAAACAGGGATCTGCCATCGGAAATTGCTCAGAAATGTCTCTTACTTCCTCTCTGGTATACTAATGACTTTTCCCAACTCTCTCCCAAAGGACTGTCTCTCAGATGCTAATGTCGCTCCATTTCTCTGAGACCTCGTGTCACATGCGCTATCGGAAAGGCCATAACGAATGACACACTTGGAAATCACCTGCGATTAGCAGTTTTATGTAAAGTGAAACAAGACGAAAATGTCCCTCCAGGTTCAAGGGTAGAGCCCTAATCCAATAGGACCCGATAGGTCCTGCTCCCCAGGTTCTGGTCCCTTGCCTGGACCAGCCCCACACCCCACCTGTCCCCTCCCAGCCCCACTGCTCCTGGCTAAGGCCTACTCATCCCATCGGGATCAGAGTAAACGTCACCGCCTCCGGGACGCTGTCCCCACTCCCGACTAGACTGAGGGCCTGGTCTTCTGCCTCCTGGACATCGGCGTCTCCCCACTGTAACCCGCTTTCCCCCCAGCAGACTGCAGGCGGCCGGAGAGCGGGGACGGGGCGCACACTTGTTCTCTAGGGCGCACGTGGAACCCCCGTGTACGAGCACCTTGTGTCCAATGCCCTGTGGTATGTGACGTGCTCCAGGGATACCACCCGAGTCCATCCGACCCCTCAGCGACTCCGTGAGATACATACAGACTGAGAAACTGAGATCTGGGGGTTCGATGAACTCGTCAAAGTCCTGTTACTAGTAAACGGCTGAGCTGGGGCTCGACTCCGGCGGGTAACTCCGAACCCGGTTTTCAGCCACGTGCCCAAAACGCACACGCAGGAGGAGGGAGTGGGGTCTGGGCATTTCGATGTCAGGTCGGCCTTCCTCTGTGCGTAACTGCACTGACGTCTCTTAGCCCGCGTGTGCTCCTTCCCCACGCAGAGTAAACACCGAAGGGAGGGAGATGGCGGGCCACGGGGCCAGCAAGAGCGATTTGTTATTAACGATGTGGGGTGCAGGTTTAGAGGGTAATGGAAGCCCCTCCTGACCACCTGTGTAATGCTGTTGCGGGGATGGGAGGCCCGGGGCTCTGCGAGGTGAGAGGCGCGTGACGCGTGCAGGGTACCGATCGGGGAGGCTCTCAGGGCCGTGCCAGTGCAGGGTCAGCTCTGGGCATGAGCACCTCCCGCCTGCCATAAGTGTCCTGGGCTCTCGGTCACCTGCCCCAGGCTCCTCCTGTGCTGCAACAGAGGCGGGGCTCTTGGATGTGGAGGGACAGAGAGGAGGATGCAAGCAGATCCGGGCTGAGAGCAGATGGCCGAGCAGCCCCCCAGGAGATGCCGCGGACGGGGTGGATGGGAAGGATGGGCGCTGGCCGGCCAGCCAGCCCACAAGAGGCAGCTTCTCACCGCCAGTGGGCACCAGGCGACTGTCCAGCCCGCCACCAGGAGACACTTCACTCCACCTGCCCAACGCACCCTCAGCAGCTGGCCTTCCAGATGCAGCACCCCCAAACCCGTGTCAGAGCTTCGAACCCCTCGTCCATGTACACCACTATGCCAAGTCCCAGCAGTGCCCTCAGGACAAGTTCAAGGCCTTGGCATCTAGCAGCATGGAGGGGAGTCATACATGGCGAGGAGGTGCCCTCTCTAGAGCCTGATGCTGGGACCACGAATATGCTTGTCCCAGCCCCCACCCTCCGGCCATGTCCCCGGCACTAGCCAAAGCCACAGGTCCCCTCCCACCCCCCACAGTCCCTGCCCTGCTGCTGTTATTGGAGTGAGAGAAGTTTCTCGGTAGCCACGCTCTCGCGGGAACGAGAACATGAAAGAGGCCAAGAGGCCTCTGCTTTCCTGTGTCCCTTCCTGTTCCCTCCCATGTGCATGTCACCTGCCTGGCCCGTAGTGGCCTTGGTCTGTTCTGGTGGCATCAGTGCCCTGTGAGCCACACTTCGGAAGGGACGCATTTCTCGGTGCTGTAACATCAAAGCCACGTAATGTGACCCCGAACGTTAGCTTAGCCCCACGGAAGTAGGTCAAGGGGTCCCCACCTTGTTACAGACTGAGCTGTGCCCCCCATATCCATGTGTTGAAGGCTAACCCCCAATGTGCCTGAATTTGAAAATAGGGCCTTTAAAGAGGTAAGTAAGGTCAAATGAGATCGTAAGGGTGGAGCCCTAATCCAATAGGACTCATGTCCTTGGAAGATGTGCCCACGGGACCCACGTGCACGGAGAGAGGGCCAGGGGGGGACAGAGCGAGACCTGCAAGCCGAGGAGGGAGGCCTGCACAACCCTGCTGACACCTTGACCTTGGACTCCCCGCCTCCAGGACCGTGAGGATTACACGTCTGTGCTTATGCCGCCCGGGGTGGGACGCTTCGTCCGGCCGCCCTGGCCAACGCGTGCACGTCCTCCCTCGGGGTGACTCAGACACCCGGGGGGAGATCCACCGGGCTGTCTCGGGGCTGCCCCGAGATCTGGGCCTCTTCACGCCGCCAGGTCGTGACCCCCGTCCGCCTCCTCCCTCCCTGTCCGGGGTGCTGTGCCCACCTCCGCCTTGCAGCCTGGGGGGAGCTCGGGGAGCCAGAGGCCTCGTGGAGCCTTTGGAGGACCCCTGCTCCACCGCCACGCTGGGAACGGCGCCCCCAGAAACGACGTCTCTGAGGAGCCCCCTCCCGCGCTTGGCTCCCCCGAGACCCAGTGTTCACACGCACCTGTCAGTCACTTCGGGGCGCTGCCGCCTCCCTCCGGGGCACGGCCTGGGTCTCCCGTGTCCTCCATCCCTGCCCTTGCGCCCCCCGTCTCCCATCCGAGGACCCCGGAGCGGCAGGTTCGGTGCTCACACAGTGGCCAATCAGCCCGACGTCTCCCCGCTGCGCTCGCAGGCCCGGCACCGGCGTCGGTGTGCACGGCACATCTGACCACACACGTTAAATGAGCCCGTGCTTGCTCCTGCAGCAACAGTCACCGACGCAGAGGGGGCTGGTCGCACAGTGGCTAGCAGGCGCTGGAACCCCAGGCTTGGCCGTGTGCTGGCTGTGTACATTTGGGCCGGTCCCTCGCTCTGTGAGGAAGGGGTGCCAGGTCCGACCCGCGGGAAGCACGTACCCGATACGGGTTACGTGGTCGCTATTTCCCTTCTCGGGCAGCGTTTGAGTCACTGTTTCCCTCCCGCCTCGGCTCCTGCTGCGCCTGATACTGGGCTCAGCCCAGAAGCGTGAGCACCGGGTGCGCGAGGCCCACGAGCAGGCACCACGTGTGCATGGCGTCACCCTGTAACCGAGGGAGAGACACGGCCAGTCTGTGCGACAGTCGCCGTGACTCCAGCACACGCGGCGGCCCTGCAGGTCACCACGGAGTACGCACAAACGAGGGAACTAGAGAGGAAAAGGCGAAAGGTGGGGAGAGGAGAGGGGTGAAGTCAAGGCCCCAGGATTTATGTCAGCCACCGAAGCTGATCTCCGGGGGTTTTGTTCCGCTTTTCGGATGCTCCCCATTTTTCTTGGGTCCCGCTCCCCCTCTCAGTCCAAGACGTCTGATAGCGCTGACGCCCTCCGCAGCGGCGAGGAGGGGGAATCGTGCCCGTCAGCATAATCCCACCCGCCGGCCATCATGACTGTTCGGGCTGTGTTCCTGGGCTCAGCTTACCCAAACACAGTGAGCCCCTAAAACTCAGGGGTGAAACACTTTTCCTGCTGAAGATGAACCAGAGAAGGTGTAAAGCCGGCAGGTGGAGCCTGAAATGGTTTGGGGCCGCACAAGAGGGAGCTTTGCCAGAATAAAGCCATTAGTATGCAGTGGGAGCCAAGAGATGAGACCCCAGCCCGATGCCTTTGTGTAGGAACCTGGATGCAGCCGGACCTGACGCCAACAGCTCCATGAACTTGGTAGTTTCTTGAGCTGAGTTTTTTTTTTTTTTTTTTTTTTTTTAGTTAAACCAGTTTGATTTGGGTTTCGGTCACCTGCAATTGAAACGATGGTGACGAACAGGGCAGTCTTAAATTACCTTTGGTTTAAGGCAGGGTCCGGAACAAAACAAGTCAAAACCATGGGTGCAAATCGTTTGGACAAAAACAGCTACCACTTCTGAACACCTGCTACATGGGACAACACGTTTGCATTATTCCTCGAAAGAGCTCTGCAATGTCCACACCTCTGGCTACCCCCTAAACCTCATGGCCCTCCCTTTTGTAAGTCAGATACATGAAACACCCAGATTCCCAATGCCCACCTCCTGCTCTTGGCATTCTAAAACGAATCTCATGTCTCAGTTACTGTTCAGTTACTATTCTCTGTGTCAGAGGGAAGAAAAACACACATACGAGAGAACCTCCTCGTAAATCAACCTTTATTCCACTTCCGACTGCAGGATTTGTCCGACATTCCCCAGCTCTCCGTCCCGGTGCCAGGCGGACGCGCCGTCTGGGCGCCGGTGAGCACCTCCCACCCTGCACGAGGGAGATGGCGGCTCCCGGCAGCTCTGCCTCCTTTTGCCTTTAGTCTCTCCTCTCTCTTGCTGTGACTGCACAACTTCACCTATCACAACCGCACTGCCAACCTGAGCCAGAGAAAGAGTGTCCCCCTGGGGTGCCGTGTGGGTAGGTGGCGGGCATGACTTTTCTTTTAAAGATGATTTTAAAGAATTAAGAAATAAATGTTACCAACTGTGGTCTTAAATGATGCGGACTTCCTGCTTCGGGGGGTGGGGGGAGCCTTAGCACCCCCACCCCCCAAAACACACACGTACACAAACAGCAATAACAAACTTCTAGGCTGGACTTGCCAAGCCCCAGAGCTGGGAAATGGAGTGGGGGAGGAGGGCCTCCCACAGTAAGTTCTAGAAGCATTCCCAGCCCGAATTCGCCAGAGGCGGCCCAGGGCTAAGCCGGGCGGTGCCCGCCCTGTGGCTCACACCCCAGAGCCGGCCGGGAGGAGAGGGGCAGCTGGGGAGGGACGGCAGCCGTTGGTTTTCACCTGCAGCCGGCAGGACCGGGGGGAGGTTTGCTCTCTCCACATCTTCGCCCGGAAGCTGGGCAGTGAGCCAGTCTGCTCCTTGGCTGAAAAGCGCCAATTAAAGATGTATGACTGCGGCCTTCCGGAGAGGAGGGGCAGGAAGTCAACAGCGGGTCGTGCAAACACTCCCGGCGGCACAAGGGGACGGAGCACGGGGAACCTCACCGCCTCCTCCCTCGCCGGCCGCGGCCTGGAAGGTAGCACCCTTGGGTGCCGGACGCTGACCTCCGTCCCCGTCGGGGCCCTGAGCGGGCCATCAGCGCGGGGCCCCCGACCACGGTTTCGGCAGGGGCCGCTGCGGGGGCCTGGCAAGCCGTGCCGGCCGCCCCCGAAACTCGTCCAGTTACTTCCCCGCACACACGGATGCAAACGCGCGCGCACGCGCACAGCGTCACCGGGACACGCGTTTGCCCCCGCCCAGCAAGTCTTGCGCCGGGTCACGACTCGGGTCACGACTGGGCAGAGCCTCCGGAGGCATTTCCTTCCTCTCCCGTGGTCCAGCCACACTTCTGTGCACTCCGGCAGCGACCAGGTCGGCCCTGCTCCCCTCTGCACCCCCAGCACGCGGCGGGTGGGCGGGGAGTGAGAGGGCAGACTCCGCCCATTCCCGCTTCTCCCTTCTAGTCCATTCGCTGACCTCTCATAAATATTGTGTACCCCAAAGTCCGTCTCGGCAATATTGTGTACCCCCAAGTCCGTCTCGGCACGCACTTCCTGAGAACCCCAGCTGTGGAGTCACCGTTGAGAGTCCCCACGTAAAACGCAGCGCCGTGGGGCAGTAGGCACCATGACAGCGCACAGCGTG
>PVJL010014646.1:0-27281 GCA_004026885.1 Lyroderma lyra
CATGAAGACCCATGATCACATCGGTTTACTAGGTTGCTCGGTGATGGATCAAGGATCTCAGCCTAACCAGCAGGAAAGCCAGCGTGCCCCACGAGAGCAGTAAGCTCTCCGAGGTAGAACGCAACGCTCCGTGGGACGGGAATTCCTGGAGGTGTGCTCCAGGGGGAGGCTTTTTCCTACCAGGAGAGCCGGGAACGGTAGGAAACAGCATAAGGGCAGCAAACCCCAAAAGTGCAGAGGACTCGAGGCTCTGGAATGGACCATAGTGACTCCTCCTTTTACTCTACAACAAGAAAGGAACAATTTTACCTAAACTAGGATTCCTGGAAGTCTGGAATTGCCACGGTTTATGGTTTTCATCATGACATTATCAGTTGGACTGGAAGCACCACCAACTCAGACCTACGTAATGAATTTTTTAAAAATCTTAGCCAGAAAGGTAATAATGCATGGCTGATTCTTTCCTTTTAGGTTAGGCTGACCAGACATAGCATTTGTTTTCAGACACAGTGTTTTAAATGGGACAGAACACAATGGTACTGTCCCCTTTCCAAACGGCACGTGTGGTCAGCCTACTGACACCTTGAATTTAGCCCGGTGAGACGAGGCTGCCCATTTATACCATTTAAAATGGGACAGCACCACTGTTTTCTGTTCCCTTTAAAATGGTGCATCTAGTTAGCCTATTTCATATATCACTTTAGACCAAGAGAAATATATTTATAATCATATAATAAAGTTCCTCTGAATTAATCCAGATCCAGTAATTTCTAATGAACCCAGGTTCACTAATTTCCGGCTGCATTTTCTGTATGTTATGCACACGAATAAAACTGAAGGATTTAATTTGGAAAAAAAGTGAGGGTGGTTTTGGTTTTAAATTGAAAAGCTGCACACTTTCTTTTTAGCTTCATATTGGTCTACCTCTCGTTCAACACTGTAGAGTAAAATTAGGAAAAAATTCATATTTACTATGTTTTGGAGATTATTCTTCTACTTGTATTGAATCTGTTTTCATTGCTATTTACCTTTCCAATCATTGATGTGTGTTTCTTTTTATACAATTTCTAAATAAAGAAAAGTTGAAACAGGGAACTGATGCTAACTTTCACAACCTCGAGGTAAACAAATCCATCAGTATTAGATGAGATGAGCTTCCTTTCCAGCCGGCCAGCCCTGCATTGGAGCTGCACTCCTGAATGCGCCGTGTGGTTCATCTCAGCTCTACTGCCAATGGGAGATCACTGGAATTCTGTATCTTGAATGAAAAGCGAGTATCTACAACGACATCTAATCATGAAATTCTATTCTTACGAGGTCAGAGAAAGGATATGTGGAAAAGACAGGTTCTTGAGGATTTTCTCTGAGTTCTATTGTTAACTGGAATAAAGGAAAGTTGAGATGAGAGAGAAAAAGAAGGGGAATTAAAGCAGCTATCACCACTGTTGATACCAACCATTCCCAGAGTTTCTGGACTAAGCCCTGCGTAGGTGAGGTGCAGTAAGTCTTAACAACGAGGCACAAGAAGGCTCACTGCCCCATCTGTCTATCTGGCCATATCCTTTATTCGCACCAAGGACGCTGATACCAATGTATCATTCTTAGGGCCAAAGTCACTCCACTTTCTGGTAACTTGAAAAATTGGCCCATTTTACTGCCCCCAGATAGCATCCAATTGTTATTGACATTTCTATCAACTTGCATAAAACTGCCCAGGGAAAGGTTCTATCACCCAAACCCTTCCCTGAATTTATTAGTCATGTTATTCGTAAAGGACTCTGCTCTTTATAAAGAGCAGTGCCTCTTGGTTACGTTAGGAAGGTGCATACCATGACACAACAATGAGATGGTTCCCTGTGGGTCTAAGAAAAGAGTTAGTTCTTCAGCAGCTAACTGAAGTCTTTGGTGTGAGGTGCAGGAATGCCATCTGATCCAAACTCCTGCTCAAAGGAGTGAGAGAATCTTCTCTACTTTGTCCCCAACTGATGTCTTGTCTCCACGTCAATATTTTCCGTGTGCAACACAGACAACCCATGTGTTTGCCGAATGGCTCCTTTCTGTTGTTCAACAGCTCCAATGTTTAGGTTTGTGTTAATATCATCCAGTTGTCTCCCTCTCTATATTTTCATTCATCTGATCATTTTATTTCCCTACTCAAAACACTCATAACCTCCTAGTGGCTTCAGAACAAATCCAAATGTCTTATCATGGCACTCTCAGAATTTCCCCATCTACATCTCATTTTTTTCACCCAAATCTACTTCCATTCCCCACTTAAACCATTTATTCACCAAACATATTGAACCTTTATATCTGTGGGAACTACAGTAAATATTGGCACTACGAAGATGAAAAAATATAGTCTCTTGAGCTTTAAGACCTCCTACAAGCTCTTTCCGAGTATTCTGAGCACCAGTAACACCAAGCTATTAACTGTTTTCTCAAAGATGTCATATCTTCTCACACCACTGTGGACTGCCCTCACTTGCTGAAATGTCCTTTCCTCCATTCTCCTGCTGGCAGAAATTCTACATATTAATGCTAAGTGTTATGGGAGCCCTCCTCTGACACCATAGTCAGAATTGGGGACTCCTTTATCTGTACTCCCACAGCGCTTACCTTTTAGAAAGTAAGGTTCAGGTTCAAGGCTGCAACCTCTTCTTCATTAACATACCTCCATTCCTGGCACAGTGCCTGGTGCCAAGTCAGCACTAAACAATTACTTACTGAGTAATTGACTGTGATGAAAGAATGAGTAAACAAATCTCCATGGTGGCACTGGCCAGAGTCTAATTTCTGTTGCCATTGAATGTGTGTGTGTCTTCCCCACCAGACTGTAAGCTTCTTGTCAACAGGGCCCAATCTCTGCTCCTCTGTGTCCTCCATCTCCACTACATGATGAGTACTAAAGTGACAGATTTGAATTTATTCATTCAGTAAATATAACTTAGTGGCCAATACATGTGCGAGACACTGTCCCACATGTGTCTTCCCACAACATTGAGGACTTGCTTTAAGAGATTCCGTAACCATTGGATCACAAATGCAATAATATTTCAAACTGACTTGCACATTAATTTTCTGATAAGCCATTAGGAGAGTGTCTAAACTTCTTAATTTTTGTAAAATTCCAAGTTAAAGCAACTTTTATTCAAATAACGAAAGCTGTTATTTTATTGACTGCTTATATTATCTGCCACATCCTGTCCTTAGCACTTTTCATATCTTCTCATTTACTCTCTCCAACAGCCTTTGTGGTACTTGCTATTTATTATTGGTTCCATAGAAGCAGAGAGAAATAAGTGACTTTCCCAAGGTCACACACATAGAATTTGCAAAGGCAGGATTTGAACTCAGCCCATACACTTCACCATGTATATCATCTTTTTGGCAAAAGAAGCACACCTCACTTTAGGCAATAAATAAGCAGTCTCCTGAAATTTAGACCAGAAGTCACTGTTGTGGAGATTTAGAGCAACGTCTAGTTGCAAATTTTCCCAGCTATATTAGGATGCTCACACTGATACCTCCTATATGAATAGCCTTGAGGATGCTAGAGCAGATTCTGAGAAAATGGAACATCTAAATATACCAATGGGGAAACAGAGCTAACATATGCAAAGATAAAATTTTATTGGAAGGACATGGCATAACTCTGAGAATGAAAACAGAAGTTGAAAAACCAGGAACCAGGATAGCTCTTTGGCTCCAGAGAGTAGACACTAAAGATGTGGCCAGGGAGGATGAAAACATTTTCTTTGACTATATCAGCAAAGCTGAAACCAATGGTGGTAGGACCGTTCTCTGAACCACAATGCATATGCTATTACAAAAAGAAAAAAAAAAAAGACAGTATGAAACAGTAATGTGACAGATGCCCATTCCAGTAAACATAGTGTACAGAAGATGCCCATGGGCCTAAAGCAGTAGGAGTTACCCAATATTCAGAATAAAACTGCCTAGAAATTCCTAGAATTCTGATTTAAATGCAGACAAATTAATAAATGGTAGATCCGTAATAAGATGCAGGCCCTATATGAGTTGGAGGAAGATCCAATAGTGTGTCTAGTTCCTAGCGACCTACCATTTGTCACGTCACATAACCCTCCCACCATGGCTGCCCAGCTGAGACATCATCTGCAGACCCCCCATTGCTATCGTGTCGGGGGCAGAAGGGCCGCCAAAAAAGAGAAGCGAACGAGGAAGCGTGCGTAAAGCCACGCGAAGCCCCTGTGTTCTTGTCACCTTCCCAGCACCCCCTCTTGTGGAGGTATTACCACCACTCCCTCCAGCTTATGTACTACCTTCCCTTCACCTGTTCTGTCCTCCCCAGACCGTTTTCCCTTACCTTCCGTAAATAATCAAGAAAAGCCACCACGTATGGGACAGCTGAATGACTTAATTCTTTTGTGGATACAAAGTCCCAAATTAAGCCTCTCTCGATAAACCTTTTTAAGAAGACCAGGTTGGGGGTGCTGGTGGGAGAGGAAGAGGAAGGATGGGATCTGAGGCCCAGAGGGATCAGGGAGCACAGTCCTCACAGGCAATTCTGAACTTGGAGCAGGGCAGCTGACACAAGGACAAAGTTCCCTCAAATAAGCAACTCAATTCCTAATGTGGCTCACAGATGGGTTTTAATAACAAGCCGGGGCCATCTGGTAGCTTCCTATTTTAGCTAATTATTCTTGGTAAGTAAGTGCTAAGCTTTTTAAATTATTGTTTAATATTTTTCTCCCCCCTTCCCCTTTTTTTTCTTTTTTGTCACCCTCTGTCTATAATTTCATTTCCCAGGGTAAATCCCTGCCCTAGTTGTTTTTCTGGGGAAAGACTTGCTTGCATATTATTCTTAGCTGAAAAGCTTCTAAGAAAACATCAAAAATGCTTCATTTAGCACTCTTATGCTCTACATTTTCCATCAGAAATTTAAACAGCAAAGTTAATTAAGTGCATACCCCAGGGGTCTATGCTTTAGCCTAAGGCAGCACTTACTGGCAGTCTCATATTGTATATACCTTAAAATTTCTACCAGGCTTGCTTTTCCCTTCTTATGATATAGGTGCCTCGTTGGAATATTTAAAATCATTCAGTTCACATTAAGTAAAATTGTTTAGATTGAAGACAATTAACTTGTCCTGTGACATCATATACCCTTCACAACATCGTCACACTGCAAAAGCAGATTAAAGAAAATAAATTTAGGAATATAGAGTGGCAATGGAAAAAAGAAGCAAAGTGAATTCTTGAAAAGATAACAAAGGTATCTAGGGAGCAGCCTAGAACCAAGAAGCATTATGGGGAAATTATACAGTAGACTCTCCAGTAACCAGAACCCAAGCAACCAGCACTCTCAAGCAACTGGCAAAATTTTTTGGCTGGTTTTGCCAGTTGCTTCAGAGTGCTGGTTACTTGGGTTCTGGTTAATGGAGAGTCTATTTATATTTATCCGGCATCTACCAGTTCCCAAGGGTGCCAGATAACTCAGAGTCTACTGTATCACCCCAAAGCCTTGGCTCCTAAGGTCTCCTCAGCCTTATTCTTCATCCACAGACCTTGATCATCACCCATTCTCAGCCCCAAGTCCTGAGAACTATCACTGGGAAAAAAGAGATAAAGAAAATATGTGATCCAGATACTCCAAACTATAACTCTGAATTCTCTGAAAGAGCAGGAATTTCACAGCTTGACTCATCTTGATTCAAATCTCAACTCTCCCCCTCAGAAGCTGTGTAAATTTGGGCATAATTGCTTTAATTTCCTCAGTGATAAGGGTATAATTATCTCATAGGACTCTTCTAAATATAATTTGAAGCTAAGCATTTAGTAGATTCTTTTAAAATCATAAATGACTTACAATATTATGAAATGTATGCTGTGCAAAGAAAATAAAGCATCTTTCTTGCACGTAACTAATCTAACAGTTCCGAAATGAGTCCCTCCTCTGCTGACAGTGGGGTGAAATAAAGAGAAATGAATAGTTTACATTTGTCAAATGACAGTAACTTTCAAAAACTGTGTGTCTTCTGGGTGCAGCCCCTTGATTCCTTGCAGAATTTTGAGGCAAGTCCCTGGAGCTGTCAGGCCTGAGTCTGCTGAGGACCTGCTGCTAAACCCTCCGTGGGGCCTGATCGGGGACCCGCGATGGCAGTCCCAGGTTGCAGCAGGCTTCTTTGCATGGCTTTCTCCTTGCTGGGGTTCAGAACGGCGAGTGGAATGAAACAGCCTCCCTTATTTTGGCTTTTTTTTTAATCCATATAAATCTCTCCTCAGTCTTTAACATCTATTCCTAAGTCTAACAGCTCTGCCCTCCACCCTTCCTGTAGCAAGAATGCCTCACCCATGGCACTCTGAGGTCTCTCCAGCCCTGGCTTAGAGAGCCTTAAAGATCCAACTCTTTGCACACATGTGGCTATGTAATGAGTGGTTAAGAAATTTAAAAATCCTTCCTCTCTGGATCAATTCTAGATTTCAAGACTATAGTCTCACAAATTCTTCTCCAGTTGTCAAAAGCTGAATACAGACTCTTCGCATTCCTGCGGTAACAATCCTAAACCCCCCTGATACCAACGGATGTCTCTGGAAAAATCAGAGAGAAAGAGAAACAAGAAAAGCACACTGATAGATTTCAAAACATATATCCTCCTCATGACACTATTTCTTTTTCCATCAAGGCAGTATTTTATTTGGTAAGGAGGCTTCATAGGACTCCACTATCAATACCACACTTGGTGTGATGGGAGCTAAACAGCGTTTTATAGGCTGGCCTACGGGTACGATCATCATAAATAACATCATTTCTATGGGAAAATTTTTTGAGAGTGCCTAATAACTGACTTCCAAATGAATTTTTGGAACATAGCTGGTTTGTAAGTTGAGAATGGACAGTATTCCATTTTAATACCAGAAACTTCCCCCAGTTACACAAACTGAAACCTAAGGAGGATGATTATCTTGGACTAGAAAAATTAATATTTCTAGTTTCTCTGTTTTTATAACTTACTTCCTTAGCTTCTTAGCACAAATATAATAGATCAGAGAGGCCAAATCTGAACTATAAACTCGAGGCTGTGGTGAATTAAATGTATTTGCTTTGTTCTGCAGATGTTAAACACAATTCCCACAAAATTTGAAAGGTGGAGTTAATTCAGACTTAGACAAATCTAATGAGCATCTGTTTTGATTTTTCTAACCATTGATCTGATTTTCTTTTAACTTGATACTGGTTGGTTTACACAAGTCCATGTGATAATTGCAAATAGCCAAAGGTGAAATCATTCCAGAATCCCCAAAACAATTTTTTTCTAAAAATATCAAATGATTCTTTAAAGACATTTAACAAGTTTGTATGCATGCAGAATAACTGATGCATAAATACACATATATTTTACTTCTATAAATGTATCTATACACAAGAATGAAATAAAAATTAAATAGTTGGATATCGCTTTCTATAACAGGAAGAAGTTTCTTTAACAAGAATATAGAAAATCATGAAAACTCTATGAAACAGGCTGAACTGTATCCCCTACCAAATTCACACAATGAAGTTCTAAACTCCAGTACCTCACAATATGACAGTATTTGAAGATAGAGGCTTTAAAAAGTAATTAAGTAAAAATTAGATTATTAGAGTTGTCCCTAATTTAATACGACTGATGTCCTTATAAGAAAAGGAAACTGGGACATAGACACCTTTATGGAGGGAAGGCCATGTGAAGATTCAGGGAGAAACTAAACATCTACCATCCAAAGAGAGAGCTCAGGAGAAGCGAACCCTGCTGACAACTAATCTCGGACTTCTGACTTTCAGAATTGTGAAAAAATAAATTTCTGTTGTTTAAGCCACCCAGTCTATGGTCCTTTATTACAGACCTAGCCAATACACTCCATAACCTAAGATTATGTCTAGAAGTATAATATATAATTTAGGCTATTTGATGGAATAGGTATTTTAAACTATATTGACAGATTATGAGTATTCAAAATAAGTTACATGGTGATATTTTGATGTTCTGCAAGTGTTTAATTTGTTTTTTTAATTATATATATTGTAAATATTTTTAAACTGTAATAAAAATACTCAAATATGTCAGGTATTCAAATTTGACCCATTGCAGACCTCCATTCCAGTGACGTGCACTGTCATGTTGCATCATCTTTGTGCAATTCTCAGAATGGAGCTTTTATTCACATCACTGTGCACATATTTGAATTACCTGTAAATATGATCAGAAATGCTACAGGTTTGCACTAATTTCTCTTTTTAATGCAGTCCTGAATAAAAGATCTATGATTGGTAGCAATTATTTAATTTTATACAATTAACTAAAGATTCACTAACTGTGAAAAAAAATTTATACTCTTATAAGAACAACTAAAAAGCAGTAGGATGATACATTCCCATATTCTCACCCAATAATTATATTAGTGAGTTCTCTGTAGTTTCTTGTTACACAATTATTTTACATTATTAGAGATATATATACATTGATAATTAGAAAGAAGAAACATATAATTTTTGAAAGTAAAGTTGGTATGTAGTATGCTTATTGTAAAACTTTCCAAAAATGCAGAAAATGATGAAGAAAATAGAAGTCACTCAGAAGCTTCACCCACCTACACACAAAACGCAATCCTGCATATATCTACTTGCATAAAATTATATTACTTTCATACAGACAGTTGAGTACAGGTATGCCATATTCAAACAAATGTCAAGGAAGGCTCCAGCACATCCATCCAGTGCATGCCTGTGTCATGGTGTAATAATCAACTGTACAAAAGGAAAAGACTCTCATGACCTGTTGAGTCACAATGACATCATGTGAAAGACAGTTTTGGCACATACTGCAAGGTTTCTATGATGTACGTATGCATCATAAGAAAAGGAAGCAGTCAATGCATGTTACTAGCAGTTACATTTTTAAACAAAAATACCCTGTTAATCCTCTTTCAAACATTTGCATCAGTTTAATTAAAAAGAGTCCTCAGATTACAAAGAGAACTGCTTTAAAAAACAGATAGTATTTGTAACCCAGGATCACCTTAATAAGAAAATAATTGGATGTTGATGCAAATTTGTAGTGATATTTTATAAGCCTTTATTTCAATGTTTTGGTGTTCAATGTATAGTCACATTATTATCCTTCATTGACTTTACAGTAAAGAAACATTATAAATGTAAACTTGTTAAATACTTATATACTAAGTAAACGCTGTTTTTGCCCTTCATCTTAATGCAAGATTTCATTTGGAAAAAAAATATGTAAAAACTGCTGACATGGAAGAATAAGTAAAGGAACTGGATATTTATACTCTGAAGAAGAAAAATTTGAAAGGAGATAGACATTCAAGCTGCCTTCATGTAACGGAAAGAGAAGTAGTGTATGCTGACTGCTGCAGAAAGCAGAAGGAGAGCGAATTGACAGCTTTGCAGATGGACAAATCTCAGCACAATATAAGAAAGAACTTTTCCATGATTCGTTCTTTCTAAAAGTAAAGAGTTGCCTCTGAACCTCCCAAGGACCCTGGTGTGGGAGATGTTCAGGCAAACGGTGGGTCTTTAAGGAGCTCTGGACAAGGGAGTCTTCCTGTGGAAAGGAAAAATTCACTCCAAGTCAGAGTTCAGAATTCAAGGAGGAACAATGCTTTGAACAGAAAGCAAGCTTCTTGGCCCTCCTCTTTTAGGGATTTGGGAAAAAAACCCTTGAATTTTCTGCACGCTTAATCATGTAAACCAGGAGATTAAAGTCACACACAGGCAAAACGCTCTGCTTGATACGGCAGAGCTCTACAGCACAGAGCAACTTCAGAAAAGATCCCTGCTTATGTGGGGATAAAGTGGTGCTTGGAAACACTAAGCTTCAGGAATTGGGTTTGTAAGGTAGGAAAAACTAGAAAAGGGATTCAAGAAATTACACCCTGAAAAAGGAAAACAGTAATTTTGAGTTGACTTACATAAGAACATTTTACATGTTCAGGTTTATGCAACTAAACAGAGAAGCCAGGAAGCCTTGTCGATGGGGATGCTCCCAAGTCCACCCTAATATTAATGGCTTAGTCATACTCTTGAATAGTTACCTTGGGAAAAAGCTGAGGCATGCCCATTGCGAACTGTGACTTGCTATTGAACTCACTCAAGAGAGGTGGGTGAGTATCAGTATAATATGATAGTTACCGGTGTATCCTCTGAAGCCCACTTTCTGGGTTGAGTTCCTGGCCAAAGCAAGAGTGAGACCAATGTGTCCTGGTTTGCCAGAGATGTTTCTGATTTTAGCATTGAAAGTCCCATTTCTTGAGAGGCCTACCACCTGTCCAACTCCCAAGCAAACTCGGAACATTTTGTCACTCGAGCTCTGCAACTGGAGACTTGCCTAAATTCTGTAGGGGCAATGGAAGTACCTACCTCCATACTGCTATGATAATAAAGTGAGCCATAAACAAGAAGTGTGCAGAACAGTATCTACATATGTTCGCATTCAGTAAGTAGAAGGGACTTTTATTATCTGATCAAGTCCTGCTCAGCAAGCAGCACGACCGTAGGTTAACATATCAGTTCCACATACGTGGTTCTTTGCAACTATTTAAAATAAGCCCCTTCTTGTTTACATCATGGTCCTACCAATAGCTCAATTACTTGCCATTAAAAAAATGGACCTATCCATTTTAATATTAATTTACTAATCAACCATTTAAATATTATATTTTTATATTCATCAATGGATCAATCATTTAAATCTGTATATTTAAATCCACATAGAAACTACACATACATTGTTGAAATCCACAGCTCCAAGAACTGTACTCTTCAGGAATTTCAGGATACAATGGGTCTCGGAACCACAAGAATCCTGAATAGGGTGTTGGAAAAATGGGGAAAAGAAACCAGAGACCGAATGGATTATTCAGCGGGTGAGTCAGAGTGATGCAGCAGATCCACACGAACGCTGACAGCAGTGGACTCTAAGGAAAGGGCTTAAATGTGATGCTCGTTGTCATCATTTATGTATATAACTTTCTGATGTTCAACACAAACAAAAATAGATTTAAAATGTAGAGTATATCTGAAATGGTCATACGAATATGTAATTCACCACAAAAAGACTCCTTGTTCCTAAATATATTGAAAAACAATAGGCAGGTACAGAGAGAAAAAACAAAGTAGAATCCTTAAGCAGTAGTGGGAAAGAACTTTTCTTTAAAACCTAAAAAGTGGCCTAATCATATTTAGGTTGAAAGACTGACAGTGGGAGAGAAGACACCTTGTCAAAATCATCAAGGGCACTTCATCTGCTCTGATGTGACAGCACCAGACCCACTGCCATCATGCCATTGTTTCTACCTTAATAGAACAGGGCTGGATGATTTTGTAATATCCTTACAAAGCGGTGGGGGTGTGGCTAGGGCATGAGGTTCCTGATTCAGAGCTAAGATAGTAATAATAAAGCAACTTAAGAAAGGCCAGTGAAGAGCCAATTGTGTGTGCCAAGGATCGTGCAAAGCACATTAGCTGGCAGACTCGATCCTGCCTTCTGCCTGACAAGCAGCAGGTGTGGACATGAGAGGCACCCGCAAGCTGCCTCCCACCACCAGTCCTTGTGAGGATGAGAAGTTCGCAGGGCTTTGAAAGTGTTTTTCCTTGAGATTATCCAAAGATCGCAGACCACGTGAACGTTGTCCATTCGTGGAGAGGTTAATGTTATTCACCCCAGGGATTGGTTTAAACAAAATAAAGTCTTAGTCAACCGAAGTCTAACTCACTGCAACCTTTAATTAACATTTTTCCTTTTCATTTAATCTCAATGAGAAATGAAGTGAATCACAAGTAATTTCACATGAGGGATTTATCTTTTTAACCAACTCTCCCAAGGTATAACCAAATACTTACTAAAGATTCTTTTCTGGCTCAGCGTGCACATACATCTTTTATATTTACGATCAAATAAAGAGTGAATTTATGCTCAGAACAATAATCCTTAGGCATAAAGTGGTATGAAATATTCAGAATGATTTCTACTAAAAAGGTTTTAGTTAATTTGCAATCAAAGAGAATTTTCGCCTTTTAGAATTGGAAGGAACCAATTCTAATAGAGACAGGATTTGCTTCTCGTTCAATTTGTGCCCTTTTTGCTCTTAAGGGTATCCAGGTTTGGGTAACAAGCCCACCTGTTCATCATACTAGATTACCTACCACAGCAATTTTAAAACAATTGCAGCAACAGAAGCCTTTTCAAAAACTAAATCTTACACAGAGCCCTGATATCTAGACAGAGTGACCAGCTGCCGATATGTCAGACATCCCAGTTTGACCAGAACAAATAAGGGGATTTTTTTTGGATGAAGGACATTCAGTGCTTAAACTGGGAAAGTCCTGGGCCAACCAGGACAGTGGTCACCCTATTATAAAATAAGAAAAGCTCTATTTTGCCAGTATAAATGTATTTTAGAAGTACAAAGTCATAACATTAATTTATTAGTAAGTTAAACAATGAAAAAATTGAAGCCATTTCAATAACACAAAAAAGAAAAAATAATCTTGGGAGTAATAGTTTCATTTTACACAAGCCTCGGACTCCAGTTCCTCAATTTTTTTGGTTTCTCAGTACTGAGGAAATTCTGATTCACATGAATAAATAGTTTTGAATGACAGTTTATTGCTGTTATTATAACAGTCATCCTTAGAAGTTCAGGATTCTTTCTAATTGCACTGAACCAGAAGCTTATAAGAAGTAAAACAGAATATGCTTGTTTTAATATCTAATGTGTTCTTTATGACAAACACGTAAGTCATATTGGAAGCATCCAACATGTAAAAACTCTCTGTCGTAGCGTATGTATCACAGCATCACACGCCAGCGGTCCACGGGCTCCACCACGCTGGTCTCAGACCCTGAAGTGCCTGGACCTGGTGGGCTTTCTTGTCATTTAATTGAGACACCTGCACATGTGCTACAATCAGACAGCATCCTGTATAATTCTGCCCTGAGAGCACATGTGCACACCTGGATTTTAAGAAACAGGAATATTCTTAATCAATATTAATACTGTCACAAAATCTGCCAGGAAAATCTTTGTGCCAGTGTCTGTACACACACACACAAAAGTGAAACTGGTTGTACAAATGAAGTTATTCATTGTCAGTGTGTCACATGTTGACATGTACATCTTGGTTTGTGTGTTATTTTTAATAATCAAAAATACATTTAACAAGATATTCAAATCACAACTGGGTTCCAGATAACACAATAGTAACCGTGATAAAAAAATAAAAACAAAAAATACAGTCTTTATAAAGAGTTTGCTGTGTGCCAAGCTCTAAATATTACCTCATTTAATGCTCACAACAACTGGGTGAGATAGCCTTTAGCCCCACTTTGCTGAAACGGAGGTGCTGGGGTGAGCGATTTGCTGAAAAGTCACAAAGCTATCACGCAACAGGCAGACTTGAACTCAGGCAGCCTCGTTCCAGAATCTGTGCTCCTAGCCCCCAAACTTTGCATTACCAATCACATCACTTTAAAACCCCTGCTCTAATATGTTTTAGAGACCCAGAACACTTGTTCCTTAAAAGATAAGGGACTAGGCCAAGGCCAGGCAATTTGTAAAGGGTAGACGTTCTGGAACCTGGCTGCCTGACGCCCATTTCAGTTTCCTCTACCACACCTTGGCCTTCTCAGAGCTCTCGGCCGAACCCAAGCTGCACAGACACTAATGACAGATTACTGTGCTACCTATCTCATGTCACTAGCTTGGGAAGACTTGCCTACTTCGTGATTTATCCCTTTATAGCCATTTGCTCAACAGGACACACACATCTGCACACAGGACACAGCCTTAAAGGGCAGCTACAGAGCAAGGGAATGAGGTCCTGGTTTCATTACAAAGAATAAAGACGGCCCCTTCCTTGTACACATTATCGTGGCTATAAAGGGTCTAAGGGTCTGTTTACAATTACACAAATATTGCCTGTTTTGTTCCTGGCAGGCCGCTTTCAAACATCATAAGCAAGCCGCAAAAGCCCAGAGGGTGGCCCCATTCCTCTGTGAGCATTAAACAACTCTGTTAACTTCTAGAAACGCCAGCTACTGCTCTTTTCATCCATAGCTACAGAGAAAGAACAACTGTCAATTTGGTGCATGTCAATGGATTACCTGTCATGTATAACCAAAACAGAGACTAACTAAAATCACAACCATTTTCACATACGCATGCCATTCCCTATTTGATGTGTTACTAAAATTTGATTATATAGTGGTTACTTTAATTTCTAATATTTTCCAAAGAAACATTACAAATGGTGCTGAGATTCCCAGACTATTTTCTTTCCCAAATGTATTTGATCCACATGGAGTTGAACTACAGTACATTTGCAATCGAAAAGAGAAAATGATGTTATAGAATGTATTGCCTTCAAAATATGAGATGTATCTTTAAACCTACACCTCATCAATATGCTTTAAAAAGTAAATACATGTAGTAATTTCTGGAAGGTATTGGGACGTTTGTAACTAAATAATGTTGAAAACATAATTGAATAACTGGTCTTAGTTATCTTTAATTTTGGAGCCAGAGGAAATACAGATGTAATTAGAGAGGACAAGAGGGCGGGTGGCGATAGCTAATGCAGAAGGGAACTACTGGACACTTTCAAGGGCTTGAGATTGGTTTTCTGTGTCGCATCTGACTTCAAAACGGAGGCTCTCCTCTTCCTTCCACAGAGGCAGGTCAGTGATGATGGTCATTTACTGCCTCACTAGCTCCCTCCTTTGCCATGTCTAGAGTCCTCACACACAGTGAGGTCACTTGCTGGCCATGGGTTAGGCAGGGTCAGCCTGGCCTCACACAGACACACCTCATGACAGTTCTCAGGGCTGGCTACCCCTGATGGCTGGTCCTCTCGCTCCGAGTCTTGTTCTAGAGTAAGAGGTTATAGCACAGGCTTCGGGGCTGGACCACGGCCGGAGGGCTGCCTGCAGAACTGGCGGGCCCCAGCCATGCTGGGCCGGGCCCACTACCTCACCCTGTAGGTAGTATCCACAGCCAGTGACCACGAATATTCCATTTTTATATTTGCAGGATAACAGGAGAAATAATAAAGATCCAGTCTCCATGAAAAGCTACTACCCTTGCTTCATAGAAGAAAAATATGAAAACATGCATGCTTTGAACTTAAATTTCATAAATAGGAGACTGAAGAACAAATCCTAACATCCATGGCCTAGGACCCAGAGCAAATCCTCTGGTTCAGGTGCTTCTTTTGACAACCCTTCGGTCACACGTGGCTACTCCTAGGAATCCCACCCTGCCCTTCTGTGACAAATAAGGGACGCTTTCAAGTTCTTACATAATCAGAGCTCCTACCAGTCTCTCTCCAAAGCACCCTGAAGGGCCCATCATCATTCCTCATTAGATACTATGTTAAGGCCATGAACTTTACATCCAGATGATTTGGATTCTGGTCTGTCCTTTTCTAGTTATGTATATGTGACTTTGGGCTGGTCCCTTAACATAACTAAATACAGTTCCCTTATCTATAAAATAAGGGTAATCCCTCTAATTACCTAATAGGTTCATTGTTATAACAAGTTAATATAATTATTATTTAAGTTCCTTGAGGAAAGGTATCCTGCCTTTGGACTTTCATATGGCCAGCCTTTATCATGCTGTCTGGCTGAGAGGGGGTTCAAAAAATATTATTGAATTGAATCAATGAACAATGCTCAGCTACAGAATGGAAGAAAATACCAGCTATGGAATGATGGTCTTCCTCCAGGCACTGGTGCTGAGAGTTCAGTTGCCCTGAAGGTTTTCGCAGAGCTCGATGCCTTCTCTGATTTTACGGATTTTAAGTGTTGAAGGGCATCCTGGCTCGGTCAAGTGCTGTTTCACAAACAGGCCACCATCTGCCGCAAAGATAAAAATGTTTTCTGCTGAATTTGCTGTGGTTGTCAGTGTCAACGTGCTTGATATTTAGAACATTTGCTTTCTCATTGAGCTGATTTGGGAGCACAGAAAGCTTCTGGGAGCAGTGCCCTATCCAGCTGCCCTTTACAACCAGAACAGCTGTGCCAGTGTCTGCTGATCTGGGGTAGAGAATAGGAAATTAAAGAATCCCAACAGCCAGGCTCCATTTCCGAGCCCTCACAGGGCGGTGCACCCTCCGGTGCACAGCTAGCGTCCCAGCTTCGTTTTCATTTTAGTTCTTAACATTGCGTGCCAATGTGAAGTCTGTACAGTCACTACAATGAATATACAGCTCAGCCCACAGCCGTGATGGGAAAGAAAAAATGTTTGATTTCGTTTTTATTCCTATAACAAATGGCTATTGTGAGTTCCTATTTCTTGGGGGTGACAGAAATGGAATTATTAGTAGAGGTGGAACCACTTTTTCTTAAGGGTTGTACGGACAGATTTAAGGGTTCACACAATGGCAAGCTGTTGTGGGGTCAGGGGATGCACCTGGTTCTCCAAGTGCCCTGTCTTTCCCGAGTAATCTATGGACTTTCATGCATTGATTCCCCAACTCAGCCATAAGCAGCCCTAGCTCCTATGTCCTGGCCACTTCAGGTTCCAGCCTTTGAAGCCACACCATTATCCTGTGGCTCTCTTGCTAGGGTCAAGTGTGGGGTTCTTTGGGGACCATGGCCCTGTTTGCCAAGACTCACTACAAAGCCATTCCATTCTAAGGCTCTGGAGACTCCACTCACATGTCCTCTTCTCTTGGGCTTGATAGTTCACGTGTCAAACAAGCCACGGGAAGAGCCCTGCTATCTAGGACCAGTGCCACACGATCCCTACCCCATCTCTCCTGGGGGGAATCCAGGTAACAATCTGCAGGGTCCAAATGCTTATCAGAATCTCAATAATTTAAATAATTTCATAGCTTTTACCATTCCCTCAAGGCTGTGGAATTTTGAAACAGGAAGACACCTCTTTTTGTTGTTTTGTTGTTGTTTCTCTTTGTGCTGTGCCACACCCGTACCCTGAGGCAAGAAGCAAGACTAGCTTCTGCAGAGAGAGGAGCGCGGGGTAGGGTCAGAGAAGAGGAAATTATGGATGGTGAGGGCGGGGGTGGGGGAGGACAATATCAGGTAATATTTAAAAACTATCTTGTCATGATACACTCATTGTCTCATTTGAGTCTCACAACAGTTCTGTGACTGAAACAACCTGTTTTTCAGGTGAGGAAACCAAGATTTAGAAAAGCTTAAGTAACATGCTCAGGGCCTGCCTCCCACATTGGCGTTGCTTTGTTCTTCACCGACAAGGCCTGGGGCCAAACTCCAGTCTCCACGCCCCTTGCTCTTCCTGCCATACCCTGCTTCCAGGCAAAGGGGACTCCTTGCCATCTTCCCTCCATGGCTTAGTCCCACTCATCTTCACACTCATCTTCACACTTTTCTTCACCTCCTCCCCATGATGTCAACCTGTCAACATGCTCCCCATCACTCATTCTCTGCAAAATCTCTTCTGATAACTTTGGGCCACTGTAGCCTGCCCTCTCCAAACCATTAGGACATGATCCTCCCTCGCACTGCCTTTCCCATCCTGCTCAGCATCAAGGTTATGCTCTGGTCTTATCACCCCTCCTAAACTGCAAACACTTTTAACCCAGGAACCCTTCTCTATTTTTGTTTAAAACAATGAATGCCAGAATTGCAGGAAAGCTCTCTACACCATCAGTGTCTAGTCTTAGCAGAACGATGACAGCCTATGCATGGACAAAGAAGAAAACTGAATCATGGATGGTACGAAAGGTCTGTACCCCACACAGGGTGGCCCTTTGAGTGAGGGGCTTTCATGGGTCTACCGATTCTGGGATTCTCTGTCTATATAAATACAGAAATAACAGGGCATGATCATTAGCTGCTGTGAAACAATCACATGGGATGGTCATTTTGAGAAGAGCATTATAATAACACAGTAGACTCTCAGTTAACTGACACCCATGTGAGTAGACTCTCCATTAACCAGAACTCACACAACTGGCAACATGTTTTGCTTGAGTTTTCGGTTAATGGAGAGTCTATCACATTATGACAGTAGCTACCATTTATTAGGCATCTATTGTGTACCATTTCTAAGCCTAAGATTGTGAAAGGAAAAATTCCTCAATTCTACCTATCAATGGTTAAAGATTTTTAAATATCTATCATGGACTACCTTAACAACTTTCTAGCAATCAGCATGGAAGAAGATATTCAAAAGAACATAGGGAAAATTAAAATTTTTGAGACTGGAGGGGGGCACAGAGATATTTTTGAACTTTTTAAGTGGTCTGCACAGGGACTTGGTGGTTGCCCGGTAAGAAGGTTAAAATAAAGAAAGTAAGTAGCTGGCTGCTAAGCACCATGCTTCCATCCTTCCTCCATACTTAATGACATCAGATCAAACAAGTTTTCTTCTGTGGAGCCATGAACCCAGGGCTTCTTTGAGGGAGGGTCATAGGAGCCTGGCACCTTAGAAATTCATTTAGCCAGTTGATAGGAGGTTGATCAATACCAACCTTGGTTACAATCAGATGTATAACCAGGTGCCATATCATGAGATATTTGTCTTAAGTGGCTAGTTATAATTTGATTTCTCATTCCCTTAAATGCGTCAACATCAAATAAATTTTAGAAGGAACACAGAGCTCATTCTCTTCTTTCCACAATTGAAAGAGGGAGCAGATCATGACAGTAGAAAAGTATTAGATACATAACTAATATACGTAAATTTCCCCCATTTTTTAATTCTTCTATATGCATGCTATCTCTCACTTCATCCCTCCCGTTACTAAGGTGTGGACAAGCTGCTGACAATATCCTTCTACCCTTCATGGGTGTCAGGCTTTGGTAATAGCTATCCCCCTAAGGAGGAACAACAAAAGCAATGCTATGTGGGCAGCTGATAAAGACAAATCTCTTACACATTCCAGAACTAAGAAAAAGTTCTTAGCTGTAAGGATAAGGATTTATGCAGCCAGACACCATAACAGGCATTGAAAATATAAGAACACAAAAATTCGTAAGCCCCAGCCCTCTGCAGACTAGGCAGCCTAGAGATTACCCCCAAAGATCTTCTCTTCCTGGTATTTATAGCTTTGTGTCATTTCCTCGCCCCCTTGAGTGTGGGCTGGACCTAGTGACTCACTTCGAACAAATAAAATAAATAAAAAACAATGAGCTGTTACTCCCAAAATTAGATGATCAAAAAAAGAAAAAACAAACAAACAAAAAACAAAACAAAAAAACAATTATAACTCATGTCTTGGGTATCCCCTCTCACTCTCTCACTGGCTCTCTGTGAAGGCCGTCTTAACTGCCATGTTGTGAGCTGCCCTGTGGAGTTGACAAAGAACTGATGTGACAAGGAACTGATGTCTCTGGGCAACAGCAATAAGGATCTAACAGCTGCTAATAGTCACATAAGGGAGCTTGGAAGTTAAGTTCCCCAGCTCAGCCTTAAGATGACTGTAGCTCCAGCAGAGCCATATGAGAAATTTTGTGGATAGGCACCCGGCTAAGCTGCACCCAGATTACTGATCCATAGTAACTAAAATAATAAATGTTTGTTGTTTTAAGTCACCCAGGTGGGGCTATTGTCATGAAGAGGTAGATAACTTGGGGGAAGGATAGTTATATAAACAAAAAAATAACTAGGGTAGGCGTTATCTCCATTATGTGTCAGAAAACAGACTAAATTTTTAACATGCATCGATTTCATTTGTTTCTCACAGTAACTCCATGAGATACTATTATTACCTTCATTTTACCAATGAGAAAACTGAGACTACAGATAAGACACTTGACTTGCTTAGAGCTACATGGCTAGTACACGGAGGAGCTAGGACTCGAACCCACATCTGACTTAGAAGACTTTGCTCAAAGTTCAGGCACAGGTAACAGTAAAAGCATATAAAAACTCCAGAGTTGATCAAGGGAGAGTCAGCAATGATGCCTGAACATTTTATAGAAGGTTTTGTATTCATGCTGGATTTACAAAAATAAGAAATTGATCAAACCTCTGATCATTTCAATATGAAAAGGCATGTAGAGTAGAAAAAGCTCTCCAAACTTGAGAACTTCTGGTATAAATTTCAAAGCTACGGGAGTTGAAGCTAGGTAAATCAATAAGGCCAGACTGCAAGGTTTTGTCCCAATAAACAAAACACTAATTTGGGGGGGGTTACACTTTCTTTATCATTCATCTCTTAAATATAAATAATAAAATTCAAAATCAGGTCAAAAAATAGAATTTAAATTTACAGACTATGAAAGTTTGACCTTGTAACCGCCCAGAATTTTTGTTTAGACTCAGACAATAAGAGAGACAGTTCCAAGAAATATTTGCCTTTTTCAATAATGTTCTATGACAAGTAAATATACAATGAAGAGAGCAATGTGTTTGTCAACGTGAATAATTCTGTAAATATTATCTCAGCCTTTATGATTCATTGATCTCACATCAAGTGTGTGAGATCTTAAAAAACTTATTTCAACAAGCTGCAGGTCTATTCTAACCTACAGTGATTTTAGGTACTGGAAAGAAAACACTAGCAATATTTGAACTCTCAAAACTACTTGAGGCAGTAGTTTTGATTGTAGAAAACGGCATAAAAGTTCAAGGGATATTTTCTATGTCAAACATTAAATTTCTATATGCTCAAATAAATCCCAGATAGTTTAGAAAATACATACAACCTTATAAGAGAAAAACTATCAGAAACTCTAACATCTAACAAAACAATAATTACCCAACTTTAAAATATAGAGGAAATAAAAGCAAAAGTAGAGAGCTTTTAAATATAAAATTCTTACACTGTAAATTGAAAATACAAGGGCAACATGATGGGGGAGTTATTTCAAGCCAGTAGGGCACTGGGTTAACTTGTAGAAAGAACTCCTGAATCCTAGGAGAGCATCAGAATTCCAGTGAGTGATAACAGTCCTAAAGCACATATTATATACCAGATACTTTTTTCATTCTCTCATTTAATTAGTTCAATAATCATATAAGAGTAAGAATTGTTATTCTAATTTTGCTCTTTGAAAAATCATTGCTTAGCATAATTAAGTAATTTACCCCAAGCTATATCACTAATAAGTGACAAAGCAGTCTCATAAATGGGACTCCAAAATCTTGTTTCCTTCTGCCTCGTCCTACCACGTAAGTAGAAGCATGAAGACCATGAGCAGTCTAGATATATACTATATTACCCTTGACATAATCTAAGTAACCTATAGCAAATGGAGGTAAGTTTTAAACACTCTAAAACATTTTTAATTTTTTGATAGTACAAATACTGCTGTAATTTTGAAAATGTGGAAAAGAAAGCATTTTTTTATAATATTGACATTATGATTTGATAAAACGTAGCTGAAAAGAAATCTGGCAAGAACTGTTGCTGTTGTTGTTGTTGTTGTTGTTGTTGTTGTTGTTGTTGTTGTTGTTAGGGACTTCCAGAATGTCACATTCACTGTGAAACCTTCCCAGCTGTCTCCTTGCCCAGGCAGTTTTGTACTTTTCCTCTGTACTTTGAAAATATTTACCTCTGCATCCCCAGTGCATAACAAGAGACTGGCATGTGTGGGGAAAAAAATAAAAAATAAAAATAAATATATATATCGCAATAAATATTTGTTGACTGAATGAAGAAATAATTCATCAGAAGAGGGGAAAATTGATATACATGGAGGCATTCTTTACAATAGTAAAATATGAGAAAAAAGATCAACAAAACCGAAATGGTTAAGAAAGGTTATTATAACAACACGATTGACTGTTTCACAATAAAAACAATAAATAGCATGCAGTAATCAGTGAAGCCTAAAGACTATTTGGCCATTATGGACAAAAGAAAAGAAAACTGAATACAAAATACAGTGTGACTGCTTTATTATTAAAACATGTTCCCATAAGGACAAACACTAGAGATTAATAGGCTTAAAAAGTAGAAGTGAATGGTTCTGTGAGAGTGGTGGAATGAGATATTTTTCAATCATTTCTCACAATTTACTTTAATGTGGTTATTAAATTGCTTTTATTCATATCAAAAAATGAACTAAATTGCTCATAAGATTATTTAGAGGACAAGAAAGCATTTTTCAGGTTATCAAAACTTCCTTTCTTGACCATTTAGGAGTTCAGAGCTGTAGTAACTTCCTTAGCCATTTGTTGCTAATATAATTATCTCCCCCCACCTCTACCACTATTAATAGTTCTTACCTTTTACTCTTCTGTTAATGGTTTGAGGGGTTTATTATATCTGTGACTTTTTATTATAATCTCCTTCAAATCCTTTTTGGAAGTAAAAGGATTATAAATAAATAACAATGAAGATTACCATATACTAAGTAAGTCATACATAATACTAAGACATTATTCAAGAAATTAGGCAGATGCCATTAGCTGTCTAGAAAAACCCTCCGAATGCTAATTAAGGTTAACTCCTTTACTCTTTCAGCCTTCCCCTCCCCTCCTGTCTCCCAAAAGACCTACCCTTACGCTAAACTCTACTGAATTACTTACCCATGATGCCTTTTTATTTTAAACTTGTCACAGCAGTTACTACCTCAGCACAGGGTGTAACTAACTTTAATGACCAGCTGAAGACATGGCATCTTTGCTTCTAGCTGGACATTACCTCCAGTCCTTTCATGCCAACACCCGCTTCCTCCCCCACAGCCCTTTTGCTCTCAGGATGTGACCTGTACCTTAATCCTTCTTGAGCCATTGTAATGCTTTGTATTGTCAGCTGTTTTGTCATTCACTAAAAGCAAGACTCAACATAATTCAGTTGTTCGTTTTATAAGCAAGTCGACTCGCAGAACCAAGTTGTTCATTTTAACACAGCTCTTAAACTCAGCTAATATGAGTACATGTCAATGTATTGCATCTGACTCTATTCCAAGGTTAACACCCCCGTCCATGTACGTTCCTTCAAAAGAAATGTCATCTAAATAAACCCGCCTGACAACACATAGGAGGAGAGTATTTTGAATAAGATATTAAAATACTAATTTTCTGAATGGACTAAGGCAAATACAATGACCTTGAACCTGTAGAACTATTACCATCCCTGCCTTTCACTTTCCCCATTCATCCTACCACCATTCGTATAAATTGATATTAAACAGAAAATTGAAAAAAATCAATACCACATTATGAGTTACGCTGTTTCATATCAAATAAGGAATTGGAAACGTAAAACCCAAACAATATTTATATAATTCAACAGTCCTACTGTGTAATTTGAAGATCTTTCAGGGGTTTAAAGATTAAATATTATTTTCTGTGTGCAAAGGAAATAACTTACTTGATACCTGGCAATTAAGCCTTCGCAAACTCACAGGTTGACATGTTTTATTTGATTTATACTAGAGTCCAAGTTGAAAAGAGTTGAAAGAACATAGTCTGCAAAGTAAGTACAATTCTAAGCAAATCTAATCTTTTCTAAGTACCCAACAGTATTTTCCCAACTGCCTCAATTAAGGGGAATGAATAAAGAGGAAGCCCATACATTCTAAATTGTATTTCAGGACAGGGATTACATTTTTAATAGTGTTAAATAGAAAGTCTTGATAGTTATTTCAAAGGAACCACTAATACAAAAAAAGTATATAGTTGAGAGAATGCCTGTTATGGGCATGTTCTTGCTTCGAGCTGGCTGACTAACAATAGAAACACCACTGGGGGTGTTCCCATGAAATGAGCACCAACATGACTTTTCCTTAACAATGTGCACCCATGGATGAATCAAGTCATCTCAAGAAAGCAAGTTGCAAGCAATTATTACTACTTTTGCCATAATAATATGATTAATAGCTACATAGTCATAAATGCTAGCCTGAGACTACCTCCAGCCTCCTACCTTTGCTGTACAAGTGAGAAAACACAGGTAAGAGAGGTAAAGTGGCTGGCCCAGGGTCAGATAATTAGTGCTAAGCAGCATCAGGGCTAGGATCCTAATCCGATGTTCTACCTCCCATGGGATACTGCCTTGAATTCATCCTTCCATCTGCCGATCTACCCAGCCATCCATTCAGCTCATTCTACAGATATTTATGAGGTTCAACTCGGTGCCAGAAGCAATGTGTGGCCCTAATGAATCATTTCGCCCTATGTGCACACTCATGTAGTGTAATTTTGTTGTTCCTTTCATCAAAAGGTACAATTTTGTCCCCACCCACTGACTCTGGACTGAACTTGCCACTTGCTTTGACTTCACAAAAACATGGCAGATGTGACATAATCTCAAAATCTAGATTTCAAGAGTGCAGCTTCTTCTCTTCACTGCTTGCTGCTCCAAGGTTGCTGTACAAGAAAGCCTGGGTGAGCCATCTTAATGATGAGAAGCCATGTGGCAGGGAATCAAGAGACCCCAGCCTGCAGCCCCAGTCAAATATCTGATCTGTACATGAAACCAAACAAGACCAGCCAGTCCCAAGCTGATGTACCAACTGACTGTAAATACATGAATGAGCTCAGCCAGTACCCCGTAGTGCAGAGCCCTGCACAGATGAGCCCTGCACCTATTGTTGACCCACAGAATCATGAATGAATAAAGAAGTGCTGTCTGGAGCCTCAAAGTTTTGGGGTGGTTTGTTATATGGCAATAGATAATCAATACACTATATCAAGTGCTAGATGGTAGAAAAAGAGACAGCCAAAGAAAAACATGAGTAAGACTATCTTTGCTATCAAAAAACTCTCAGGTTAGTAGTCAATAAAAACACAAAAGTCACCCTTTAAGAAACGAAGTCATAAGTTACATGCTGACTTTCTAAGTGAGAAATTATAAGGGCGAAATGAAGTTATGGAAGGTAAATCCAATAAGGTTTGATGACTGAATAGGATGGTTGAAGGGGTCTAGTATGATGCTTAGCTTAGAATGCTTGATGAATACTGGAAGCAGTAGGTTGCAGAAAGTCTGAGGAGGAGGGGGTTTAAGAAAAAGGAGAGCAAGATAGGGAATTCCGATTGGACATGTAGAATTGGATGGAGAATCTAGAAGTTTCACAATGAAGTTTAGGCCTATGTAATATCCGAGTAGAAATGGATGTATAAGCCCAAAGTTCTGGATAGCAGATTGGTTAAAGAGAACAACCTTGAAAAATCTATAGCTATTAATAGTAATTTAAGGCACAAGCAGTAGTTAAGTTGACCAGGAAGAGTGCGTCAGGGAAACTAGAGGTAAAGACGTAGAGGCGAAGGACCATTTCTTTCAAGAAATTTTCTGGGATCAAAAGAACAGACATAGTGGGACACATTAGATCAAGGGCAACTTTGTTTTTTGCCTCATGTCAGATCCTAAGTAAGATTCTGCACTTTACCTTCTCACTCTAAAAAAACTACTACAGAGAGCGTCAGATAAATATATAACACTGAAGAATTGGAGATTAAGCATGGGTAATTATGTCACTCAGCACTTAGCATTTCTTTCCAAAATTCCTCTTTAGATAAGTTTTTGCAAATCACTTATTAGGTCACCAGCCACTGAGTCTCATTCTCCATTTCTAGACATATCTTTCCCATGGCCCTTACATCCACCCCACCTCCTTTCTTACCCAGAGCCTTGTATCTCGGACCCTGTTCTCTCAGGGCATCAGTGTACCCATAGGCTCTGTAGGCCCAGCCTCTGCAGAGCATTCACCCACAAAACACCACACGGGGGTACTGCCAAGAGGAAAAAACAAGGTTTATTCATCGTGGTACATACTGAGGCAGTCTCCAGAGGCAGAGTAAGAAGAGAATAATAAGCCAGGAGGAGGAAGCACAATGCCTTAGCAGGTTGTATATTTAGGTGATAGAAAAATCAAAAGTTCTGCAGTTGGGTCTTGGCCAAAAATGGTAGGAATGAGAGACACAGTGGGATAAATTGGCCTCAAGGCTTTCAATCAGACACTGTTGATTCTGATTTAGCTAACTTGACCTACTTTTCTTCATCTAATTGAAATATGTTTCAGTTCCATGAAGAGCTACAAATCACAACAAGGACCTTTTTGTGCAGAAGCTCCTCAACTTACATTGGGGTCACATCCAAATAAACCCACTGTAAGTTGAAACTATTGTAAGTAAAAAATGCCTGTAATACACCAAAACTATTGAACATCATAGCTTGGCCTGGCCTACCTTAAATGCACCTTACATTAGCCTGCAGTTGGGCAAAATCATGGAATACAAAGCCTATTGCATAATGTGCAGCATCACAGGAGTATCATATCATATATTGCTAGCCCAGGAAAAAATCAAAACTTGAAGTAGTTTCTACTGAATGCACATTGCTCTCACACCATCATAAAGTAAAAAAAAAAAAAAAGTAAGTCAAGTCATCATGAGTCAGAGACCAACCATAAATTAAAATTTAACTTAGAAACCATAAAAAATAACTAAAAATTATTAACGTTTTCCTTCAATTTTTAAAGTAGTGTTTTATACCTACAAAAAGACATAGTCATTCTAAATGGTTCAAAAATAGCACTTCCTTAACAACGACCACTAGGACTGGACAAATGTTTGAGAAAATAATTATCACTAATTTCTTTAGTTACTGTACTGTATTAGAATTTCCAAAGTTCTCTGGCTCTATTTCCTACACATTTTTTAAAGCAGAAATAACATTGGAATAAACTCTGACCTAGAAATTGTCTCTCATATCTGTGGTCCCCAACCTTTTTGGCCTCAGAGACTGGTTTCGTGGAAGACAATTTTTCCACAGAGGAAGGGGTCAGTATGTGCATGCACAGTCACAACAGGGTTCACGCTCCTCTGAGAATCTAATGCTGCAGCTGATCGGACAAGAAGCAGAGCTCAGGTGGTAATGTGAGCGATGGGGAGCGGCTGTAAATACAGGTGAAGCTTCGCTGGCTTGCCCCACTGCTCACCACCTGCTGTGTGGCCTGGTTCCTAACAGGCCACCGACCAGACCAGGGGTTGGGACCCCTGCCTTATAGAAGAGAAAAATAATTTGTTTTATGGCAATTACCTTTGTCCAAAAAAAACTGCTGAGGTAAGAATAAATAGAATAGCCAAATTCTCCATCTTTTACTCAGAGGAATAAAAATTATTCCAATAGGTATCCAGTGCATCTCAAAGGAAGTTTTGTGATGTTTTTATATTTTAACAAAACACGTAAAAGTTTTGTGATGCAAATGAAAATAGAAATTTTAGCTGGCAATAAAAATCATACTTCAACAATGGAAAAATCGGCTAATAATTAATTATACTAATTAGGATTAAAAAACTATGGCACTTGAACAAATATTTTAGAGTCTGGTATAAAAATTATTATAAAAGGTCAC
>PVJL010014647.1:0-27323 GCA_004026885.1 Lyroderma lyra
GTGTGTGTGCGTGTGTGTGTGCGCGTGTGTGCGTGTGTGTGTGTGTGTGCGTGCGCACGCTCGGGGGGGAAGGGGTGTAATTTGAAGAGGGGTGTAGACTTGGAAAGATGCTGGGACTTCATTCCGAGGGAAGATAATGCATTGCAGGGAAGGGCGTGTTCGCAGTGATGTCCAGATAGGTAGGGTACTAATGACATATGGTGACACTCACAGAGCTAAATCGTGGCCACTTCCTCTGGGCTTCGTAACGTCCTGCATAGCACCCAGCCCCGAGTGGGCCGCTTTGCTAGTACGTACCGATTTCAGCCACGGGGATCCTTGTACTTGGCGCGTAGCCCCTCAGACGAAGCTGAGTCTCACCTGACGGGTAAACCTTGCATTGTGGTTAAAAGTAACCGAGAACCGACCAGGCATATTTAAAGTATTTATGGGGACAAGTGATTTTTAAACCGCTGTCAGGAGCTCGGAAAACATCCGTTTTTAACTAAAGCATTGACATGCTAATTCAAAGTCGTTTTCAGCCACTTATTACAGAAGATGCCCTGAAGACTTTTATTGGACAACTGTTTGAAATTTGCTGAGTTTATTAAAAGTGATGGTTTCTTTGAAATTTTCAGTGTTTGACAGCCTTAATAGGAGAGAGCTTTCTTGCATATGAATAAGGGATTCAGCATTTTAACAGATTGTCCAAGTATTATTTTGAAGTGTAAATGCAAGTATTTATCCATATAGAGGAATATAACTGGTAACTTGACTATCATTTTCTGAATCTTACAAAGACTTGTAAATTAGATCAAAACAGTGTAACCCAGAGGTGTCCCACCTTTTGGCTTCCCTGGGCCACACCTGAAATACGCTAACACTAACGAGAGCTGGTGAGCTAAAACACAGGTCTCAAACAAATCTCATGACGTTTTAAGAATGGGTGTTGGGCTACATTCAAAGCCGCCCTGGGCTGCAGGTTGGACACGCCTGGTGTAACCCATTGTCGTCAGGAGTCCCAAGGCTTACCCAAAAAGCACATCCAAAACCGAAAGAAAGCACGACTTCTCCAAATGCAGAAGTCCTGCGTGCACTCTCGTGTCTGTGTGATGCCTACTTCACATGTCCGCCGGGGAGCCACGGGACTCAGCCTGGGTGCCAAGCTGTGGGTGTTGGGGTGCAGAAGCGAGCGAGCATGTGGGCAGTACCGGGTTCACCTGGGCGTCGCCCCGCACGGTGGCTGCTGAGTGTGCATCCCTCAGAGCAGCGGCAGCGGTGTCCTCGGGGACCGGGACCATGGGGTCCAGCACTTGCTCTCACAGTTTCTCCTCCTGATTCTGATGTGGACGGAAGGCTGCGAGCCACGGGCTCTACCCCCGGGCTTCGTGCACAGCGCCGCCTTTCAGTGCGACTTGCTTCCTTTTCACCCTGCGTGTTCTATTTGGTGCACGTCGGAACATGTCGAGGAGCATTGCTAGGCCTCACCGGGCTGTAGAAATGGTCCACGGCGCCCAAGAGGTTCTTAGGACCTCGTGGACCTGCGTGCCTTCCTTTCTCTCCATCCTCCTTTTTCTGTGGATCGTGTGATTGAGGTCTCTCCATCGCCCCTTCTATTTGTACCCCCAGGGTTATTAATTCAGCGTAAGACTCATCTCCTGCTTAAGTGATGGCAACCACAACCTTAGTGTCCTGTCTCTCAGCAGGTCACCACTCCGTCAACTCACACTCCCTCTGCAGCCCAAGGGATCGTTTGTAGGTTCGGGTCATTTAACTCCTCAAAATCATCGTCATCGATCACATGGGCCGAAGTCCACGTTCTTCAGAAAGGCCAGCAGGGAGTTCTTGTGGTCTGGACCTGGTCTGTGTGTGCGGGACCCCCACACCTGCTCCCCAGCACAGACCTTGTCCCTGAGCCTCCGTAAAGTTATCCCACAGTTCTCTGCCCGTGCGTCACCGTGGCATGGAATATTCCTCCCTTTCTTCCTTGCCTGCTGACCTTTTACTCACACTTAAGTTCTTCAGTAGCCAGGGCAGGAGCTCCATTCTCCGAGCTGTTGGGGAGCTTTTCCTCCCAATGATTCTTCCAGGAATGGTTTGGCCACAGGCGTTGTCTTTTAAAAATCTCTGATGCCTGATAAGGACCTTTCAAGCAGATTATTTAGGGGTGTAGCTGCCAAAGGAGGGGGCTGTTTCACCCTCAGAACATTCACACCCCTGGGGAGCAAGCCAGCAGCCATCGTTCCAGGCAGAGAGGAGAGGGCGACGTCCCCAGTGGGCACCGCGGGAGGCTGTGGCTCGGGCACTCCGCAGTGACTGTCACTGGCTGCTCGCCAGGCTGCTCGGAGTCAGCACATGTCTGACGCGCTGCGGTTTGAGCCTTTCTCTTCCCACAACATCGTGAGCTGCTTTCAGATGATGGGAACAAAGGTGACTGGGGCTCACGAGCTGTGAACAAAAACATCTGTGTCCCCCCCCCCCAACATAAAAGTCATGCCTGCTCCTCGAAATCTAGGAAGACAGGAGGAGAGTCCGAAGGGGGGTTCATGTGTCGCTCTAGCGCCTAATGAAATAGCGGTTTTTTGTTTTTTGTTTGTTTTTGTGTGTGGGTAGCTCCCTGGCTGGGAATCGAACCCAGGCCGCAGCGCCAACAGCACTGAAGCCTTAGCCACTGCCCCACCAGGGAGCTCCAGCGGTGATTTTTACAGCTTGTTTTTCCACGTATATTTTAAATTAAAATCAGACTGTGTATAATTTTACCATCTCACTTCCTTTTTATACTATAAACTTCTCATGATGAACTTTTAAAATTTTTTAGTTTTTCTTTTTATTGTTAAATGTATTGGGGTGACGTGAAAACTACATAGGTCCCAGGTGTACAGTTCTGTGGCGCATCGCCTGTGTGTGGTGGTGTGTGCTCACCACCCAGAGTCAGTGCTCTTTCCATCACCGTATATTTGTGTCCCTGTCCCTTCTCTCCCACCCCGCTGTCCCCCATACCCTCAGATCACACTGACCACTAAACTATTGATTGTGTCCGTGAGCTTTTTGTTCCTTTCAGCTTTGTGTCCCACGTAGGAGTGAGATCACGTGGGTCTTGGTTTTCTCTGTCTGGCTTATTTCGCTTTGCGTGATGGTCTCAGGGTCCATCCTTGTTGTCGTAAATGACCTGATTCTGTCTGTTCTCGTGGCTGAGGAAATAAACTCTTAATACGTGTTTTAATGGCTACATGACATCCCGTGGTTGGCTGCGTCTTTGCTTACATAGTTCCACTCCCATGGAATGTTCTGGTTGTTTGTTGTTCATTTTCTTTCTGTGTAAATAAAACTATATCACGTATCTTAAAAAAATTGTGTGTGTGTGTGAATAGTTTTAGCCAGGATGTCAGTAATTATTCTTGAAATTCATCTGTTTTACAGTCAATCAAACATTGATTGAGCACAAGACTACTGCTGGGCATGTCTTCCCTTTGACAGGAATATAGGCTCAGATCTCCTGCTTGGGGAGACCGTATCATACAAAGTAACATTTAAACAATTTTATGTGGTCTTCATGGTCTTTATTCTAAAGTGCCATGCTTTGTGAGATAAGAGAGCATCGTGCTTTTGCTTTGTGGCTCATGAATAAAGTGGGGTTTTAATTAACCAAATACTAAAAAATGAATACAGTTTCTAATTCTTTGATGCCATAAATTTTTTTTTTTTACCAAGTTAACATGGAAGCCCAGATGTGATTTCTTTTTCTCCAGTATTTCTAAGAAACTCAGACGTGTTTGTAGTTTGGTGATGGAATGATCTCATAATTGCCCGCTAAGTTGCAAGTACACAGTTCTTCTGGATGGAGAGGGTCGTCATCTAACCGCTGAGGGTTAGCAGTGTCCTTCGGCATTTCTTCATCACACACTGGAGTAGTGACGTCTGCCTTGCCTGTCGGAGTCCCTGGAGAGCAGGTGAAATCGTATAAATGGCGGTACTTGGGGCGCTCACCACTGCCGTGCAGGTGTCGGGATGGCACTGTCTCATGGATCATGTCTTCTGTGAACCTGGTTGAAATCCCAAGCACATCAGGGCCTGGTGTCAGCTCCCCCACCCCACCCCCTCCTTAAGTAAGTCCACTCTCTGCCGCTGTGCGTCTCTGAAATGCATGGCAGGGTGGGTCACCCTCTTCCTGCAATGTCAGCGGTGGAGTGACGGACCATGGTTTGAGGGGGCGGACTTCTGATGTCATGAGCTGCCCCCCTTCGTGAATGGGCTCGCCCTGAGCCAGTGTTCCCGGGAGATGAGAGTCTTGATCTCACTGGGGAGTAAACGCCAGTCTCCGTCGTGGCACATCTGGAGCTGAGAACAGTTGTGCTGATATAGAGGGCTGTCCGGAAAAATAAACCCTGCCGTCGTCATGGAAACGAGACAGTTTGCGGGTGGGTACTTTCCGACAGCCCTCGTATAGTGGGCAACTCTCTGTGGATCAGCAGCCATCTTTGTTCATGAAAGGGAAAGTCACCTGACACTTGTGCAGCCGGGAAGGATATTGTGACAGATGTAGACCGTCATTGTACAATTGCACGTTAATCTGTATTTCAGGAAGCAGGTGCCAAGACAAAGGAGTCGTCACACAGTGTCTAGGCAGTATGGAGGGGTTCGCAGCGGACCCGTGGTGAGTGCATAGGATTGTCCTTCTCCAACCTGTCCTTTCTCCAGGTACGGGGTCACTTTAAAGGTTCCTTATTCTTTCCGCCCAAAAATATCAGAAGCCAGCTCCATCACTAGATTGTTTTGATGGGCAGCTTGTCACTGCGATCACAGTGGCTTGGTTTTATGACTCCTGGGTTCTGAGGCCACGACGCTGAGGACCTGGCGTGGCGTCCTGCACACGCCGCTGCTGATTCAGTAACGGGGGTTGGTGGAAATTGGAGGGCCACCACTTTGTTTTGCTAGGACCGTGTGTCCTACACGCATGTCCACATTCTGTATTGGAACTGGCAATTAATTTTCATTTGAGAGGATGTTCATCACGGGTTGGATCCCAGCATGGTCCCCCGAACGAAATTAGCCCATCACCTGGCTTAGCTGGTGGAGAAGCATATGTACTAGAATCTGGGGGTGCTCTCAGAAACCGACTCAGAGCTCAAGTCTGTACAGCTGAGAGCTTAAGTGCTAAGTTCGGAGTTGCCTATTTATTTTTGTAGTATGTATTCGAAATCCAGCGGCTCCCCTGGCTGTTAAATTTTAAATCCTTTCTGACTTCTCAGTATATGAACCTTCTCCTTTCATAGGAGCTTTAACCTTAAACTTAAAACAGGCCACAATTTAGCGACTGGTGCAGCTTAGCTAAATCTCATGTTGTCCGCTTAGTTTCCAGTTTTGCTAAAAGATTGCCACTGTGATTTTTAGATTTTTTCTTTATTTTGATTAAATGCAATTTGTAAATGGCCTCATTTTGATTTATACTTTTTGTTGTTGTTGTAAAGAGAATTCCTTAAAAGCGCAACAAGTCAACATGTAGTCATGGTAACAACGACATAAATCTAAGTATTTATTGTGCTACATTCTGCAAAGGTCAGTACCATTTATTGTAAAATAATGTTGAAGTGTAAAGACTACGGTATAGTATTTCCATCTGCCGTCCCAAACTTAGTAGTCTTTAAATTACATTGCAACTGACATCGGCATCCTGTGTGATTAAAGATCTCATTTGACATTGACATGGTTAACCGTGAAAGTATGTTTAAATTCTTAGCACGCTGTAGACTCTTTATACATCTACCCTCACAGGAATTTTGTTTAACTAAATCTCGGTGTTCTCATATTATACTCCTTAAGGTAACATTCTTTAGCTGACTGGGTGTGTCCTGTAAATTCATGCTTAAGAGTCAGTCTTGGGTAAGTTGTGAGTGGTGGATGAATTTGTTTTTGTTTTTGTGTGTGTGCAATTAGAATCTGTGGCAGAGAGATTAGGACCGCACCGACCCCATTTACTTACTTTTAGTTGAATGGAGGAAACAGAACCTTCTCAATACTAAAAGCTAAGAATCGGCGCACACGTGGCCCTGCTGGCCGGCTGGGTGACGTGCACTCCGTCACACCAGGGAGCTGTGTCTTCCTGAGTCATGCCGTGTGGCATGTGGGCCCAATTGTCATCACCATGACTGTTGCATTTGATGGAAAAATTCTGTAGTAAACCGAGAGTGTTAAGTCTGTTTGTTAATATTGAGGCCCTTAGAAGCCATCTGCACTGAAAGTGTTTATTGCTTCTATTTAAGACGAGTTTGTCGAATGTTAATAACTCCCTGTCCTGGGCTGGTCTTATTGTCCATTCTCTGAGCTTGCTGTTCCTGCCATTGCCAATGGAGAAGTTATTTTTTCTCTAGGTTTTCCAAAAGTATGGTTGAGCATGTGCTTTATGGAAATAGAGCCCTTGAGAAAATAGCATTCATTTATTCACTTCTCTGTCCTTAATGGAGTTTAGCTTTTGCTTTTGCTTTTGTTGTTGCCAGTTCTTCCCTGTCTCAAATGTAAGTAGGCAGCAGGCCAGTGCACATGAGCTTGACTCAGCGGGAGTTCGTTTTTTGAAACATCGCGGCAAGTCGGTGCAGCAGTTACAGGTGCTGTTTGCTGCGTGCCCGTTGGCGTGACCGCCGATCTTCCTTCGTGCCGAATCTCGGTTCTTCTTGGATGACCGGGTTTGGGGAGGTGGCAGGGTCCCCGAACCCTTTATGTTAAATCACACCTCTTTACCCCGCATCTCTACTTCTTGCTAAACGTTCCTCATTACTGAAGAAAGATCCTGGTTTGCTAAACACAAGAACAGCAGAGCTGTCTGTAAGGAAACAGGTGTTGAGGGACCCACCGTGACAGCTTCCTGTGGGCCGGAGCCTCTCTCCGCACGAAAGCGGGGTTTGAGGAAGGATGCTCGCTGCTCGGTGGGACGCGGAGACGTGGGCTGGTGATGAGCTCCGGACTCTGGGGCGGCCGTGGGCGCTCCTACGTGCCTGCCATCCGCTGAACTAACACGTAAACGGACCCTTCCACAGCTGGCTGTGTGACAGGGCTGCCGCTGGCATGCTGTTGTGTCACTCCCCTTTCTACTACTGCTAATGAGCGTATCTGCTCCGTTTTGAGTATGAGGGACCTAACGTGCAGTGTGGCTCACTCCCTGCAGCCCCGTAAGGTGGGTCTGATTGTTATCACCATGGTACGCGTGAGGGGGCCGAGGTTGGCAGGAGAAGATGCAGATCCCGCGCGTGGGCTGGCAGTCAGGGTCACATGCCACTGCCCCAGGCGTTAGCCGCTAAGCTGCCCTTGCTGTAGGTATGACTCTTTCCTGTTGTCTGATTGTTTCGGAGATGGGCATTGCGTTATGGCACCTCGGAGCCGGCTTCAGGGTGTGCTAAAAGTGCACAGAGTAAGTGACTCCCTGTGTAGCCCCGTCATTTACTTTGTAGGTGTGGAGCTCAGTGGAGGTAGGCCAGCGGTGCTCCCCCACCCCCACCTGATGACTTGGGGAGACCCGTGAGCTTTAGCGGCGCTCTCACGTTTTCAGCGGCCCCAGTCCGGCTGGGGCCACGCGGCGCCTTGTAATTAAGTTGCGGAGACGCCATCGACAGGCTGGTGGTTTAGAAGGAGCTGGTGAGATGGGCTGCGGGGGCCCCGAGGAGGGACGCGTGGGGACTTTGAAAGTCCTGAGAAGGTGACCCTGGTGCTCCGAGCTGTGGGGTGTGCTGGAGCAGAGGGCGGCTTGGGGCTGCAGTGGAAACCAGGGGCAAGGGAGGAGCAGTAGGCGAACTAAGCACTCGGGGAGGATCCGGAGGCTGGCGGGGGGCAGCCAGACTGACTTGCTGTCAAAATGCTGGACTTGGTGTCTGTTTTTGAAGGAAACGACTCAGTGCAGGACTCCAGGAGGAGGGTCAGGAAAGAAGACGAGCTTGTCTCCGAGGCTGAGGCCGGAGAGCCAGCTGACTCAGAAGTGGGGGCGTGGGTGTCGGCGGAGCCAGACTTGTTCTGGAAGTAAAGATAATTGTGTGCACGGAGACCCCGTGCCCGTAAATCACTTGCTCACCAGGCGGTCTGTGCCCGGATATTTCTGCCAGCTGCACAGAACGGTGTGCCTTCACCACTGCGGGTGCAGCGTGCCCCGTGGGCGCTGTGGGAGGGCGCCCCGTGTCTTAGGGGGAGGGAAGTGTTTCAAAGCTCTGGTCCACGGTTCAAGGCCAGGCCTCGGCTCTGACGGGTGCTGGTGCGTTAGGCAAGTTCTGGAACTTTAAGGTCTATGCTTTCTTTCTGAAATGGTGGACAGTGACAATACAGAGTGGCTTTGTGAGGACTGGACGGACGGACAGTAGATAGACCGCGTGTGGGAAGCGCTGGCGCTTGGTGTGGGCCTTAGTAGGTGGCGGTACGTGGCAGCCGCCAGGGCCTGTCATCTGTCCTGCGCCATCCTTCCGGGGGACTGTCCGCAGGCCGCGTGCAGAGCCGCTCGTCCTGGGGGGCTGTCCGCAGGCCGTGTGCAGAGCTGCCCGTGGACTCGCTCATCCTGGGGGACCGTCCACAGAGCCGCCTGTGGACTCGCTGGTGATCGGACCAGCAGATCCTGGGGCCCGGCGTGCGAGCTCATTCCTCTTTACGGGTAGTTTTCATCCTTCTCCCAGACACACCGAGTCGGGGCAGGAGATCCACGAGAAACAGTACCTTCCGAAGCGGGACGAAGCTTTCCACAGCTCGTGTGAACTTCTCTTGTCCAGGGCAGGACGGTGGACCTCTTCTCTGAGAGTCTTATATTCTGCAAAATAAGGGGTACTTGTACACTTCTTATAATACCGTTCTCTCCTTTAAAACAAATTCTTTATAGGATGTTTCCTTTCTGCAGCAACTTTAAGAAGAGCCTGTATTCTGTCACACAGAGGGGTTATCAGGCCCACGTGGGCGCGGTAATGGGAAGTTGTCACGTGGGTGCTGGATCTGGGCTCGGGAAGGCCCCGGCGCTGAAAACATGATTGTCTTGCATCCACCCCCTCCTTAGTGCTGGCGTCTATCAGTCTACGGGCTCCGTGCTTGAGCACAGAAATAGGGATAGATTCAGGCGGGACCCCGAGACTGCACTGGGACAACAGGCTGGCAGTGACACTCTCCCGCAGCGCTTGGACATCTGACTCCGTAGACACTCCTGATTCGTAGGTCACGGTTGAGGAGCTTGGAACAAATCTCCATGGAGCGTCTCTGAGTCCACGTGCCAGGAGGAGATGTGTTAGCAAATAGCACTTCTTAAAACGGTGGGCAAAAATGCAAGCGTTGCTCAAGGCATCAGGAGCAGAGCCAGACGAAGCCAATGAGCGCCGTTGAGAAGGGGGCCCTGCACCCATAGCACCTGGAGGGGGCCGCGCTCTCCGAGCCAGCCATTGCCTTTGTGGGCCTCGGTTTCCTCACTGCACAAGGGAGCATTTGCTCTCGTCTCATAGGCTGGGCCTGAGCAGGAGCTGAGTTAACATTTGTGAAGGGTTTAGAGCAGCGGTTCTCAACTTGTGGGTCATGACCCCTTTGGGGGTCACATGACCCTTTCACAGGGGTCACCTGAGACCATCGGAAAACACATATCAAATATTTACATGACGATACATAACAGCAGCAACATTACAGTTATGAAGCAGCAATGACAATAACTTTATGGGGGTCACCACGACATGAGGAGCTGTATTACAGGGCCGCGGCCTGAGGAAGGCTGAGAACCGCTGGCTTAGAGGGATGCCTGGCACTATTCAAGCGTCTGATAGGTAATTAGGTAGTGACAGCTGATAATAATGGGTGTCCGCTGAGCTGAGTGGGCGGCATGTTTCTGCATAACACTGCAATACGGTTAAGTCCTGGTTTAAGAGGTCCCATGAGTGTATACATGCTTGGGGCTCATATTTTGAAATTTGATGTGGCATTCCCCTCGTCGAATGTCTTTAAGCCCAGTATTTCACAGACTCGTAATAACGTGAAATCCCTTATACTTTTCCTCAGTTGTAAGTCTGAGGTGTTCTACCTCTGTCCACCACGTTAATGTCTGAGAACTGCACACGTCTTAAAATCAGTGGCTGTCGTTAACGTCATGTCTCCCCCGATACAGCTGTCGCTTAATTAATGTCGCAGTTTTTAGAAGATGGATGTCGTGTTTGCATACGGGAATGTGGTGATTCGCGGGCCCACCCTAACGTGCTCGCGTACCCTCGGTTGGAGAAGCACAGCATCAGTGTCTGTGAGTGACAGCAGGCACAGTGGCCGGAGCCTTCACTTCAGTTTTGAAGAGACTCAGATGTGAGGGGGACGGGGGCCTCGTTGCACCCACAAGACACTGGGGCGAATGTTCCCCCCGTGGTCCAGTAGTTGGGAGTCCTGCTGTCACTGAATTGGATTTGTACTGACACGCACTTATGGGCAATTTCCTCTCCAAGCCAGACTCCTTTTAGGATCTGGGAAGAACAGCGGGGAGGGATTCCTTACCCAGGAGCCCACCTTGGGACTCCAGAGTCTCTGAACTTGGATGAGAGGAGATCCTCACTGTCGCTGATCCTGAACCAATTTCGCATTTCCTTCGATTAGGAATGTAGGCGACAGGTGACGGTAGGGCTCAGCCTTTGAGATCACGGTCCTTGTGAAATTATGCCACTGGGTCCCGTTACTCAGTGTGTTCCTAAAGACTTTGTCGTTCAGTATTTAAACATTGTTCTGAGAAGAGGTCCATGGGCATCACCAGGTTGCCCGGGGTTCTGGGCTGAAAATGTAGGCAGGTGTGTTCTCGGTGTTCAGCCTCTGTGAGTCCCGATTCTCAGCCACTTTTCCGTCACTTTTCCCCCGTGCCCCCGGCCTGTGCCCCGGAGAGCTGAGATGCTCACGGGGCAAGGTCCAGCAGCAGTCGTGCCACGGGGTTCTGTTCTGTGTTCTCGACTCCGGCCACGCAGATTCTGTGGCCGCTTTTGTCTGTGGTTTACACGTCTTTAAAGGGGAGCCTTTCTGTGTGTCCTGCCCCCCATGACAGTCCTGTCCACACAGACTTCCAGGGGAAGGAAGGTCAGTGACCGTGTGTTGGGAAGGGGGCTGCTGTGGGAGCGAGACCCGGCCGCGGAGCGTGGGGGAGATACACGCCGGGGACCCTGGGGCCTGGGGCGCGAGCCGGGAGAGGCCGGGCGTAGAGATGGGGGAGGGTGGGTCGGTGGAGTGAGGAGATGGAGAAGAAATTACTCTGTGGCTTTCCCACCGCCTCCTGGTGCGGGGTCTCCTTATCCAGCTGTGTGTTTGCCCCGGGTCCGGTCCTGGGCGGTTGAGGCCGGAGACTCCCCCAGGGCTCCGACGACTGCGGTCAGTGTGCAGCTTCTGCATTCTGGCTGCCCGTGCCGCCGCCCCGACCTGCCTCCTGGGTTGAGTCAGGTTTCCGCCCTTGTCTTCGGATGCCACCTTACCGGATTTGGTACCGGACAGGGACAGAGGCAAGCTGTCGACTTGTAGGACCTACTGTCCCTTCTGGGTATTTGGAGATACGGAGTGAAGAGAGAAAAGCATGCTGTCTTTAGGCAGAGTAGCCAGTAACAGCAAGGGAAACGCTACAGGCGACAAGGGAAACGCTACAGGCGACAAGGGAAACGCTACAGGCGACAAGGGAAATGCTACAGGCGAGGTGGCCACAGGTCAGGGCGGAAGGGCCAAAGCACGTGCAAAAAGTGCTTCTCGGGAATGAGAAACAATGTGATTGTGCAGCCCGGCTCTGACTTTCCTGGGAATCCCCCAAACATGTTTAACTTAAACAGTTTTAATGAACATCTAGATTTATGTGGACTCTAATCTCTAAAAAACTTAATTTCTTACTTCTCCGTGTGTGTTTCTAATGATGACACTGAATTCGGACAGAGGATAATCGAAATTAGGGACAAGGACGTGTATGTGAACGTGATTGAACAGGAATGACATCGCCTCCAAGTATGTCTAACACCTGGATCGAATGTAAGCGACTGCTGCCTGGTACATGTCGCTCAGAGTCCTGCTTGAACAAGTAAATCCTGTGTCTCAGCCACGTACCGCTTGTAGGTAGATGTATTGTAGCACGCTTTCGGGCCACTGAACAAGTCTTCAGTACTTACACACATCCTTTCTATTGGCATTCCTCGTTTCCGTATCATAGCCTTTCTTGGGAGAAAATGTTAAATTTTGGATAATGTTAAACTTCTATAAATTATCACACAGTCCAAGCTACACGGTTGATGTACACGGTAGATGGGACGGAGGCGTTCCCAGCCCGTGCGGAAGTTCACGTGCCAAGTGTCCTTCCTGTGTCGAAGTTCTTTCCGTTACTCTGGCCGCGAACAGCGTACGGGGCTCTGAAATTCCTGCTTGGCACTCCTGAAGTCGGGGTGACTGGGAAGGGGGTGGGGCCCAAGCTTTGCCAGTTCCTTAGGGACAGGCTTGCTGAGTCCCTTTGGGTTTGGAGACTTTGGGTTGGAGACTTTGAAACTCGTCCCCATGCCAGCCTTAGGAAAGGCTTTCTGGAGAAGCATTTAATGTCCAGCCCTGTCCCCCAGCTGAGTCCCTCTGTAAAGTCACCTCGGGTCCCTGCTGCAGAAATGGGTATATGAAGTTGGACAGTTGATTTCGCTAATGCATCCGAGAAAAAGGGCTACACAGCGCACTGCTGAGCATGACCACGGTCACCTCGGAAGTCCTCCCCGTGGGAAGCCGTGCACCGATGCCAGCGCCTAGTCCACCCTCCAAAGCAGTTTTGCAACTCGTTTTCTGGAAGGGCCATCAGAACCGTCATCATCCCCAAAATCTGACAATGAAGTCTGCGAACTGACCGAGGTTTATGACCTCACCAAGTTGTTTGCACAGCGCTGCCCACGTAAGCGCACGGTGGCAAGTTCACAACCTTAACTGTCAGATTTGGGGGGTGACAACAGCTCTGATGGCCATTCCAGAATAAGAGTTCCCAAACTGCTTTGAAGGGTGGACTGGGCGCGGGCGTTGGCGCACGGCTTCCCAAGGGGAGGACTTCCGAGGTGACCGTGGTCAGCAGTGAGGGGTGCGGCACTTTGTCCAGGGTGAGTTAGCGAAATGCACTGTCTGACGTGGCACGCTGTAAGTTTGATAGATACTGCCACGCTGCGACGGTCAGTGTCGGGTGTCGGGGTGCGAGGCACACTTTGTCCTGTTAGAATATTCTATCTTCCTGTCTGTTTCTCTCATTTTCTGTGTCAGAAATAAACACTTGGCACATTCTTACACAGTATGCAGCTTAAGAGAAGTTAGATGACATGGAATAATAGATTGTCATAAATGTCTTTTTACATGTCTGATGGTGGATCCGCCCCCGCCACGTTTTTGTATTTTCTGTTGTTTTTTTTTTTTTTTTTTGTTGTTGTTTTTAATGTGGGTGGTTCCCTGGCTGGGAATCGAACCCAGGCCACAGCGTTGACAGCACCGAAGCCTTAGCCACTACACCACCAGGGAACCCCCCTATATTTTCTTCCAGGTAACTAAGTTCTGTGACTTGGATGCTGTCACCTGGACTTCTGACTTTGGAGGAGAGGTCCGACGAAAATAAGCATTTCTATGCACATCACGTTTCTGAACTCATCCCCACAGTGGATGCGTGTCTGGTGAGATGCAGAGCTTCCTCGAGAGAGGCTGAAGTTAGGCGGGCCTGAGGGAAGAGTAAAGATTCCATCCAGTGACCTGCTGGGTGTTTACATAGATTACCTGTGACAAAGCAGGAAACGGTGACCCACCTGGAGCGCCTCACCCTCCAAACGGCCAGCGTGGGCACCCAGCGTGGGCACCGTAAATGACGTAAATGAGGGAGAGCTCTCTTTCATCTCGGGACAGGTAACTCTGCAGGAGGACACGCCCTAAAGCCCTTTCCCTGAACTTGAACTTGCATGAGCCTCAGTTTAAGGTGAGCCAAACCCGTCTTAGGTTTTGTATTAGCGTGCACGTGTGTATGTGTTTGTTGTTTCAGGGGTGGCAGGACCTGGAGTACTGAGACGTGGCCGGTTCGAGCAAAGCATTGCTTGGGGACCACAGCCTAACTCTGCACACTTAATGTTTATACAGCACGCTCAGCACAGACCTGACACTTACCTGACACTGCCTTTGTGTTCCACTGCCTTCTTCTGCTGCTCGTCCCCTGTTCGCTCTGCGCCCACTCTGTCCCTCCCCAGGACACCCCCAGTCCCTGCGTGGGCACCTTCAACGCTCCTGCTTTTCACAGCATAAATATAGGGAGCTGCCCTTACATGGGCGCCAGGAAAGTTCTGAGTTTAGAACTCACAAAGTGTAGTTCTAAAAAATGTAGCAAGCAAGAGGGGTTTCATAACCCAGAAGGAAGAAAAAAGCCATCTCTGGTGATGCCATGCAGGCCTGTGGAAGGAGGTCATTCGGGATGGGGTCCGTCTTCGCCCACTTTCCCGCTTTCTCTGTCCGTCTCGTCCTGACTGGCTCCCGAGGGGGTGGGACACGGGCACAGCACACCCCTGAGCCATGGCGCTCGGTGGCATAGGGCGCGCTCCTGGTACACCTGCGATGGGAGGGCGGCTGGTTGCAAAGCCACCAGCGTCTTTTCTGGGCTGTGCCCGAAGTCTGGGTAAAGGAGCATTAGATGATTAGCTTTGGCGTCGTGGCACTGAGCCACGCAGCCGAGGCTGCCGCCTTGGCTGCTCGCTTCCTGGGCTTCCTGGACCTGCGTCAGGCTGCAGCTGTGACCTGGGTCCCCAGTGCCATCTGCACAGGCGGGAAATGCCAGACGGCCTGGCAGACTCGAGTGTGGCCTTTGGATCATCGCTGAGCCATATGGTGCTAAAATGTCAAACGGTGCCTGAGTGCAGAGGTGACTGAGTGACTGGGTAGAGAAGACAGATTTCAGATAACGGGTCCTCTGAGGCTCCTCTGTCCCCAGCCCCTGGGTGTGTCACCTTGTGACTTTAACTACCCAGCATTAAGTACTTGTGTGGTGGCCGGTGGGCTATTTACAGTGTGGGAGGAACCAAAAGCAAGGGGACATGATCAGCTGCCCCTCACTGGCGGGGACTGCACCTCCTAGGGGTCGTGTAAGGAGGGTGTGCAGGGAAGCCCCACAGAGGGTGTGTGTGCACGGATCTCCCCGGATACCACGCCTTTGCCTGGCCCCCAGCTCGGCCCCCCTCGGCGCTGTCCTGGCACCTGCTCTGGCTGGCGGGTTGGTGTAAGGAGGCCGGAGGGAGTATGGCAGGGCAGAGGGACCAGAGGAGGCCAGTGCTGTGGTGCGGCTGAGGATGGTCCTGGCGGGCTTCCTGGAGGAGGTGGCCGGGCGTGGGCTGGGCCTGCGTCGCTCGGTCCGCTCTCTGGGCCATGACATAAACCTGACTTTCTCATCGCATGGGATACCTGACTGGTTGGAAGGGACAGGAGAAGAAAGGAAAAGAAGAGCTATTGGAACTGAAAGAGGGGTTTTCTACCCTCACACTTTGGGGCGGGGGTCTCAAACAGTGAGCTGGGCCCCGAACTGCAGAGAATCCGTGTATCAGATTCAGCATAAGCTGCTGAAAAAGACCAATCCTTTCTTACTGGAGAGGAGGGCGGTACAGCTCGAGAGGCTTTCGGACGCTGGCGCATCCTGGCCGTCCTTTTAATTGAAATGACTTCTTCCTGCCTCGGAAGGACGTGCGTTGTTTGTACTTACGTGTACGCGACCACGGGTAAGCTCAGCTACCTGAGGCGCTCCAGACGGCTGCGTGCACGTGACCGTGTTGTGACATTTCTGGGCCTGGGCGCACAGGAACCAGCCTCGTTCTGCTGCCGCTGTGTCTGGTATTCAGCCCAGAGCTTTGCAGTCCGATGGGGAATTGCTTGGAGTGACCCAGAAGGTGTTCTTTCTCTTTAAAAACACAAACAAGCAAACTTTGGATTTCGAACTAATTTAAGAATTACAGAAAAGTTGCAAAAGCTGCTGGATTCTCTTACATCGCCCACTCACCCTACTTCCCCTCAACCTTGGCATAATGGTCAGCCCAATTTATCCACCCTCAGGGAAAGCCTCGGGCTCGTCCGCAGGAAGACACAGGCACGGGTGGGTGTGCTGGGCCGCAGCGTGCCTAACGCGGACCGAAGGGCTCATGAACAGTGGGGGAGCACCCTGTGCTGTTGCCGTACAGCGGGCTGTTGCGCAGTAGTAAACGAACTTAGTACCAAATGCATCACGTTGAGGAACTAGAGGCAAGTTGCAAAAGGGTACGCACGCCCGGCGGCACCGCTGACTTGCGGCTTCGGCGCTGTGCCCGCGTGCGAGCGAGCGGCGTAAACACGGGCACGTACGCGTGAAGGGTGTGCAGGAACCTCCGGACCCTGGTTCCTGCCGTCGCCGGGAAAGAGTCCGCGTGCGCGTCCCCTCGTACTCGTCAGGTTCGGGTTTTTAACCTGAGTGGTAGGCGCCCGTTACCGTGAACTTCTCCAACGGCTGCAGTGCTCGGCTTCGTGAATCGTAGTGACCCAGAAGCCCAGCCAGGCCGTCCGTTACGTACGCATCGGCGATGAGCTGTCCGGAGTTGACAGCCGACGGAAGGGGACAGCTGCTGCATTACTGGCTCTTGACGTGCGTGAGACCCTCCGCAGGTCTCCAGTTTTCTGCGTCACCGTTCCTCCACCTGCACAGCTGTCCTGGCTGCCCTGACCAGCCTGTTAGAACCCACCGAATGGAAGTAAGAGCTTCGGGCCTGCACTGTGCAGACACGAGGCGGAGGTCAGCGCGGTTGTCTGTGGCCGTGTGCGCGGCCAGGGTTGACATCCTGGCAGCCCCCCATGCCAGCCACGTGGCCTTGCCTGAGTGATTTCACCTCCTGTGCTGCCGTTTCCTCCTCTGAAGAAGGGGCTAACAGTAGCACCTGCCCGTCGGACTGTTGTCAGGACGAAACGAGTGAGTGCAGTGGAGCACGCAGGGCAGCGTCTCTCCCGCCAGCCTCAGGGACTTGTTCTCTTGGCCCTCCGTACCACTGGGTTCTGGGTGCTTTCAGTTGGAATTGGTCGTCTGTGCTCGAGAATGGCGGGGTCTGGTGGGGTTCCATGTAAGAAGCATGGACTTCTGGCCTCTCTTGAACAAATGGACCATGTGCTGTACGGTCCTCGCTGCAGCCTGCTGCCACTGCTGTCCTGCAGGTGGAAGCAGCCACAGGTCAGTGTGGTTCCCGGCACTCCTGCGTGTCCCCAGGACACTGAGGCAGCCTGCTCATCGCTGGCGATTGCGTAACACCCACTCTCCCCAGTGACATTACCTGCCTGGCCCCCGCTGACATTTGAGTTTGCGACTCTGATGTTGAGAGGTCTGTGGCGATGCACACAGCGGGTGGGGGGTGTGTTTCAGGGACCGGGGCTGTCCTGAGAGACAGAGCTGGTGGCAGGTTTTTTGTATGCAGTGGACTCTCAGGTCACCGGCACCCGTGGGGATGGGTAGATGCCGGATCAACGTAAGTGGACTCTCGGTTAACTGGAACCCAAGTAACCGGCAACATCTCGCGCAACTGTCAGGATATTTATGCCAGTTGCTTGAATTCCGGGGTTAACGGAGAGTCCACTGTGGACTCGGGGTCTTTCCCGTAAGCACGGATGGAAAGCCTTGGGCACCGGGTGGTGCTGCCGTCTTGAGGCAGAATTTTTTCTTCAGAGAAACCGCAGTGAAGGCCTTTCGGCCGCCGGGAGGGGGTCCAGGCCACATGGTCAGCGGTAATTAATCGTCCTAACTGCAAGTCTGCTGATGGGAGGTGTTAACCACATCTACAAAATCCCTGCACAGCAACCCCACGGTCAGTGTTTGACAGGGTGCCTGGGTGCTGTGGTTTAGCCAGGTGACACAGGAAACTCGCCACCGCAGAGCGGTCCTGGGACACGTGTGTGGCACCTGCAGACTTTTCTCTCCCTAGTGGTGGCGCTGTGTGGTGGCAGCCGGGAGTTTTTGAAGGAGTTGAGCTTTGCACAGAAAGCTGCCGTGCGGGGCCGGAGCTGAGAGGCCCCATGTTGGTGTGAGGGTGGGGGATGCCTCCTGCGGGTTTGGGGTGACAGGGAGGCTGGTTGTTCTGGCCAGTTAGGGTCGGGAATAGTCACGTGCACATTCTCGGGGGAGTTTTGGAGGAAGCCAAGGGGTTTAGGAAGCACTCGATTTCTTCACCAGCTGTAGACCCTTCTGCAAACCAGCTGTTTTCGTTCAAGGTCGGCTATCAGTGCAGGTTCTGAACACACATCTCCACTGTCGCCTCAGGTGGCTTTGTCTCTGGAAGGCCGCCAGCAAGGCTGAAAAAGAATTCTCCCAAGGCTGCCTTTGTTTCTCAAAGACTTGTGCAGGGCTGCCATGGAGGGGAAAGGCGAGACGGGGCCTTCCGTGCGTGCTTGCCTCTGCGTTACAGTGCATCGTGGTTCTGAGCTCCGTTGTTCATTTTCTGGGGGAGCAGGATAAATAGGGAGTTTGACGAAAGCCTCAAGACTCTGCTTCTACGTGTCTTTTGAGAATTTACGACAGCTTAAAAGGCTGAATAGTTTGTTTGATTTCCATGAGAATAAAAAGAACAGACCTGCTGGAAGACCCAGAAGGAATCCTCGGGACTGACACAGAACTCTCCACAGCTCAGCCTCAGCTGGTCAGCTCTGCAAGTGTGCTCAGTGGGGAGCGTCCCGACACCCGGACATGTGGGGGCGGGGTTCGTGGGTGTGGTCTGGACCTTGTGCTGTGGGAGGGGAGGGGCACCTTTCCGGGTCCCCTGTTCTGGGGCAGCACGGAGCCTTGTATGGGTTGGATTGCTATTCTGCCTGACCTGCTTTTGTGCTTATTGGATCCACACACACTGGCCTCGATTTTTCTTGGGGGGATTCCAGAGGTGTTACTTGTTATTCCTGGACGAGGTCACGGGCTTTCCGGAGGGGAGAGAGTGACTCTGGACTTGGGAGCTGTGGCGTCTGGTCTCGGCGCGGTTGACCGTGGCGTAGCTGCCCCGTTTAGGCACCATCGTCAGGCCTCTTCTCCCTCGTCCTGACCGCCGCGGGGTGGGGAGGGACGGGGACCGAGATCTCGGGCTGCTTACGGAGCACGCTGAGCTGGGCCTCGGCCAGCATGGGGTCGGAGCCGCTTGTGGCCTCTTGATTTCTCCACTTGACCCTCGGCTCACGTCCATTCTTCATTAAGGGGTGCTGGTGGCCTGTCGCCCCAACGCTTTCTTATCTGTGTCTGCGCTCGGCCCCTCGAAGCCCAGACCCCTTCCCTGTCCCTCCTCCGTAGGACATCCCCGCTCTGCCCTTCCAGCCCACCTCTGTGGCTGCCCGAAGCTGTGTGGCCTTGGCTTTTGCTTTCTTCCTTCCTTCTTCCTAGGAATCTCTGAATGACCCGCGTAAAGCGTGGACCTGTTTCCCGCTCCTGGCTGCGGAGGTGCCGGCCGGCCGCTGATCTGTTAATCCGATGCTTTCCTGCCCCGTCCCCTTGGGGTCAGATGGAGTGAAAGACCGCCCTCACCTCTTCTAAGGCCGGGCCGAGGCCGCCCTCCCTCCTTCACTCGTGCCTTTTCCGGGTTGTTCTCTGTGATTCAGAAACGACGCTCTTCGTGAAAGGCCTGCGCCCAAGACCCCCGGGCGGGCCTGCTGCTGGGGTTCATGGTTACTGGGTCTGGAAGCCCCTTGCCTCGTGGCAGACTGCCCTGCTTTAGGGGTCCAGAATGTTTTTGTTGGAAGGACTCGCCCCTTCTTGGGGGCGTGTACTGTGCTTCTCTGTAACAGGCCGGAGGCGGCTTCTTCGTGGGTAGTCCGTGCAGAGGAGGGACAGACCCTGTGCCCTTAGGGGTCGTGCCCTGGGTCTGGGGTCGTGTCCTGGGTCTGCGGTTGTGCCCTGGGTCCAGGGGCCCTGGTGTGGAAGGTGTGTGGGTTGGATTCCTGCTGCGTCTGGTTTCTCGCAGGAGCAGGCAGTGGAGTGGGGTTGGGGGTGGCCGGGGTGCAGCCTGAGCCTCCTCTTGGAGTCTGCACATGAGCTGAGGTTTTCTCATCTGCATGGAGGTGGGATCCACTGTTGTCCTCTTCCTGCGGGGTCCTGTGCCATTCTCTGTCACCTGCATCTGTACGTTATAAAACGTCCTCTGCAAATACTTGCTTGGTCGCTCCACTTGCACTGTACCTAAGAGACTGTAACCCCTCCTCTGTACTCGGTGTCAAGGCCAGGAGCCATAACTGTCCCTCTTCCGTCGTATTTGCGCCAAACCACCGAGAACATATGGTGGTGCTTTGTGGACAGGATATTACTTTTTAGGAGGATGCTGACATGTTGGCATGGACCCAGATGTGGGCAAGTGTTTCAGAAACCCCGTCGCCTGGAGGCTGGTCGTCAGGAGGGAGTTACTTAGTCGAGAGGGAGATGACAGTAATGGCTAACTCTTCCCTAGATGTGGACTGTGAGTCCAGCAGTGTGCAAAGGATTTCCCACGTGTTGTCCCATGTACCGCACACACAGAAGGCCCAGGGGACCCACATTGTTGTCAGGCCCGCTTTGCAGATGAGGGGACTGAAGTAGAGAGAGGTGTGACCCAGGTCCAGGTCAACCGGCTAGTACGTGGGGGGCTGCCATGGGGCCCGGGCGTGTCTGGTTTCCGGGCCTGTGCTTGGTACCGCTCCTGTGGGGACATCTGTCAGACATGGGAGAGACGGTGGCCGCTGAGCAGGAATTAGGCCAGACCTGTGTAAGACACTGCTGTCTGAGTGCATTTCGTGGCGTCGGGGACATCACTGGTAAGATGCAGCGTCACCTTGTTCACCACTGAGAAAAATTGCTGCCAATTAATATTATGACACACAATTAATTGTAAGCGGCCCTCTGATTTTAGAGTTGTTAAAAGGTGAAGGAAGCGTGTTTTAGAATAGATGGGAGAGTGGTGTTGGTTCCTCCAGATCTGGGACCCAAAGGAGCAGGCCGTAGGGGGATTTTAGCTCCAGGCCACACTCTCCGGCCTCCCCACGCTGCTGGGACACGGGCCCCGTGTCAGGGCGCGGTGCGAAGGCCCCGTCTTGTAAGTGTCGTTGAGACCAGCCGGGGGGTCTTTCTGGGAGTGATGTAAAAGGACTTCCTCAGTTGGGGGAGAAGGTCCAGTAAACGACCTTTGAGGACCCTTCCAAATCGTACCGTGTTAAAATGAAATATAAATGCGCAGGGCACCACACAGCAATCACGCAGGTGAAACACGTGCTTGGAGCGACCCAGACCGCTCAGCAGCCGCGCGCGGGCCCCAGCACCGGCCTGTCTTGTCCTGGCTTCCCTGGCGGTTCCCCTTCTCCCCTCTCCTCTTATTTCCTTCTCCGTTCAGAAGTGTAGGCCCCCATTGTTGGCAAAACCCAGCCTTTTGGGGCTCAGCATTGGAGGCACTCTGCCCTCGTGCCCACCCCCCTTCCTGGGCGTGGTGCTGCTGTCCCACGTCCCGTGGCCGAGTCCCCCTGTGCTCCCTGGAGGCCGTCAGTAGGTGCCCACAGCACCGTGCCAGCACGCAGGGAGCCTTCCGGGAAATGCCTGGGCTCTTTCTCGCCTCACTTTTCAGCGTGTCCGTCCGTCTCTGCTTTTCCAGCTCCGCTCCATTGAAGTTCGATCTCCTCCATTCAAACGCTGCCCGATTCCATACACCAGTGGTGCCCTGCCCCTTCCTGACTCCCAGACCGTTTTGTTTTTTCCCTCTCTGATGATGTTCACAGGATTTGACCTTGGGCTCCTGTGATTTGGGTCAGGTCTTTTGTCCTCCACCTGATGATCAGCTCTGCGGGCTGAGACATGTCTTATTTGACACTCACGCGGGCTACCTACACGTGTGAACGATGTATGGCATTCTGCAGCAGGGGCATCTTTTCAGAAATGTCTGCATGAAGCTAATACAAATTATTCTGTGTTCCCTGAGTGCGCTCTGCTGGTCCGTGGGAGTGGGAAGGTGGCTGGATTTTGGGCTGAGTGATACCCAGCCGGCCTGGGATTGCAGCTGTGCACTGCACCCCAGAGAGAAAAGTCTACAAGCAGAGGCCGGCTTTCTGTGTGGGACGAGCCCCTCCCGGTTCCTGCACGCCTTTCCATGAAAACGTTTATACTAGACACACGTGAAGCAGCTCCTTTGTCGTTGTTCTCAGTTTCTTCAGAGATGGGAAGTTTTGCAAGCTTTTGATTTTGGGTTATGAACCCCAGTGAAGTAAAAACTTCTGAGCGGATATACAGGGACGTCTTTGGAAACGGGCCCCAAGAATTCCCCTTCCAGCCTGTGACATGAGGAAAAACGGTGCTTTTTCAGCAGGCCCATCAGGTGTTTCTGAAAAAGCAACACATTTCTGTTTTTCATCATTATATTTTGAGGTAATTTGAGGCGTGGTTGAATTTTTTAGAGAGATGATTAGAATTGTACGTAACCCTTGGAAAAGAGAGTTAGAAGAAACTATTGGTGTGTGTGTGTGTGTGTGTGTGTGTGTGAGGGAGATGTTTTTTAGAGCCTCTAATGGTTGAATTTCTATTCTAGATGCACTTTGATTCCTTACATAACAGTCCGCGTGCAGCTTAATCAAGGCAGCAGGCTGTCAGTTGAGTAGATGTTCTACTGAGTGCTCGGCTCGGTGTCTTTCTGTTGATTAATGGAGACAAGTTAGATAGCTATTATAAGAACTTGCTGTAGGGAGTATGGTTTAATAAATAAATTGGGCCATAATTGGGTATTGGAATAAATTTAATGTGTCTTATGTAATCCTACCTTTCAGAAAATAAATTTTTTCAAGTACCAACCATATACATATACATATATATACACACATATATATATATACATATATATATATATACACACACACACACACACACACACACATATAGTGTGTCAGAGAAGTATAGCTATTGGACAGATTTATATATACATATTTTTAAATTATAGTTGACAATAAAGATATATTTTAATACCCTCTTTCTGACAAAAGCCTCAAGAAGGCCAGCAAGGTGCAGCTTGAATCGATTAATGAAAACCCTTTCACTTCCATGATCTTCACCATGTTCAGTCCATCTTTTTCTATAAACTTGAGTTATACTAACTTGAAAAATAGACTGACTTTGACTTTTACAATGTAAAAGAATCAATTTAAAGAGACCCAATGAGAATAATTATGTCTTAGTTAAGGCAAAATGATTGGTTGAGGGTTTAGAGAAATTATACAGAAAGGATTTTATTGATTAAGTAAAGGTTGTATTTTTACTAGAAATGTATTTATGTCTGCATGTTTTAAGGGTGAGATTAATTCAGAGCCATCAAGGGTAAGTAATGATGAGGAGAGTTACTGGAGCAAATGTTTTCTTATCCTGACATATTACTGCTGCTCTAAGAAATGGAGCGTGCCTCACTGGGTCACGCGCCAGGCACTTTCTTATAAATGAGGTAACAGAGAGGAGGGGTTGGGAAAATGCCTTGATACACTGATCATTCTAGAATCCATGTCTTTCTTTTTCTGGTCTTAGATATTTTACCTATTACAGCTTTTAAATGTCATTTTCGAATACTGGTAAGACACTCCCCCACTTCATTGGGTCAGTGTCCATAGTCCATTAGGTCAGCCCGGCTCGTCCAAGTCCCAAGTCTTCAGAACAGAGGGAGGACGCAGGGTGTTAATGGTTTGGGGTGCCTTTTACCCCTCCCTCCCATGGTTGGTGTCCCTGCAGGCTTCCCTGGCCTTAGGAGGAGGCGTGGTGTCCCTGTTGTAAAAGATCAGCCCATGGAGTCATCTTCCTTCAGACTAAATTATAAGGGGACTTCGTCTAATTCCAGTTGAAATGATTCTGAAACGCCGTAAAGGGGTGAAGAATTCCAAGTAACATGAACAGCATGAATAGAGCATTTACATTTTTCAAGAGGTCAAGTTCACATCCATAGTCGTGTTTGCTTTTTTTACTTTATTAACCAAATCCTGGCCTCCCTCATGGGACACGTTTCATCCAATAATAGTGACCCTGACCACGTGGTGCATTCTGATACTTTCTTTTCTATTCAAAAAGCTGCTTTCACGCACCTTTCGGGACCGTGAGATACAGCTCCCGGTGTGAGAAACGCAGCTCTGAAGTGACAAACACTCGCCTGTTTATGACGCTTTCCCACAGAAGCCGACTTTGACCGCCCTGTGCGTGCGTCCCAGCAGCATTGTCACACCGTGCTCTTCCCCACGCAGGTGAGGAGGGGGCAAGTCCAAAGGCCTAACCCTGAGGTTAAGCAGGAAGGCACGGCTTGTGACAAACACACGGATGGAGAGGCAAGGTACATTCCGCCTCGCTCAGCCCTGGCTCCTGTTTGGGTTTGTGTCTAGCCCGAGGGAACTGTGCCCGGATAGACTTCAGCTCTGAGAGACTCGGGGGGCTCCCACATCACCCTCACCCCTCCCCTTCTCTGCCTCGTCCCTCCAGAAGAGATCTGCCTGTAACCCCATTCTGGGCGCTAGGTTGGAATGAAGATCTAGACGTTTCAGGGGGACCTTCAGTGTTAGAGAAGTGGATTGTTCTTCTGGGATTTTAGAGGTGTGCAAGGGACTCGAAACGCTAAGAAACCCCAACCCCGAGTGTCTGTCTAGATTCATCGATTGTACTTCTACCCATTGTTAAGTCGAAACTCCAGAGTGACAATGGGGACTCCTGACAGGTAAGGACTGGGCTGTGCGGCTCACTCTGCTCCATGAATCTTGCAGGGTGAATGGGTCTGCCAGGCCACGAGGCCACGTGCTCCAGGCCAAGACCAGGAGTAAGCCAGAGGACGTGCCAGTCACCCGTTAGTGACCTTTCTGCGCGTGCCCCCTGCTCCGTGCCTGGTAACCAAGGATATCGAGTGTAGATGAAGTAGCACAACTGCAGGTGCTTTTTCTGTTTTCCCCTTTAAAGTAGTTATCCACACGCCTGGCTCTGTGTGTGAGCCGCCTGTTTTCCGTGGCTTCCTCCTCCAAGGTCTTTTCAGGGCAGGAATGTCATCAATGTTGGTGCTGTTTCCAGATACCATCTCCGTGTGAATGTTTGTTGATGCTATTTTTAGCATTGCATCCTTTGTGCAAGCTGCCACCGGGCTGGGATGACCACATGTCCTGTCCCCCTCCCCGCCCCCTAGGTTTTTCCTGGTGAAGTTCCATATTGTTCATGAGACCTGCAAGTCGTATTGGGATGTCAGTCTGTTCCTTAGCCATGTGGAACCGAAATCCAGGAGAAATGGTGCCTGGGACACTGTGTGGCTTAAACCCCTTACAGAATCCCTGCAGGTGAGATGCAGCAAGCGTGGGGAGCACGACCTCTGCCTGGGCTGACGGGCCCCTGGGCTGCGCACCGGGGCGGTCCGCCGTTTCCCTAATGGTCTCAGGGCCGGCCGGCCCCCTGGCCCCACGTCCCTCTTGTCTGAGCCTTCCATGCAGAGACGCGTCAGGGTTCTAAAAGGAGGTTTGTTAGGCGTCCAGGCGCATGGTGAGAGGGCGCACGGAGGCCCGTGCCCGTGTGGGTGTTCCGCCTCCAGGCCCCACATGTTGTCCCCATAGCACTTCAGCTTCCTTCCAGGGACAGGGTTTTGTAAAACCATCTGTCCCTCTCTTCCTGTACCAGCGTGTCACTGTGACACCACGACGGTGACAGTCGTACTGAGTCCTGTGGTCGCCCTCCTCTCCTAGCTCATTCGAGCCACGTCTTCCTCTCCTAATGCATCTGTGACGTGGGGAGTTTTTCTTTTTCTCATTAGCTAGCGTGGTACTCGGCTCGTTGCAAGCAAAGAATAAGTGAATGAAGAAATGATGCGTGTGCCACATTTTAACTTTTCTTGCATTGCACCATGCATGCGTGTATTCTGTCATTCATTCGTTTAGCCAGAAACTATTTGTTGGGAGGCATCATATACTAGGGCCTGTGGCTATGAAGAGGTATATGACATGGTTATCAGCCCCACAAGGCCCCTGGTATATTAGATGTGCAGGGAGCTGGTTTCTTTCTTGTCTTGTGAGGCTGGGGGCAATGACGAACCTCCTATGGGTGAATGACCCACCCTGATGTTTGTCCAGTAAGTTGGTATCCCTGTGTCCTGCTAGAATCCCTGGCCGCCTGTGCGCTCCCGAAGTAGACGGGGGCAGAGGCTGTCACTGCGTATACGCGGTGCTGCAGTCACTGTGGAGCACCCCATCTATCAGGGACCGTAACACGCCTCAAAGTCATGTCCAGTCTGAGAGAGGGGCTGACCTAGCACACAGCATGTGTCTCGAGTTTTAGATGAATTCAAAGAGCCGATGACACCTCAAAGGAAGCAGCATCACATTGGTTCGTGTTGAGACACAATTTATGGGACACGGCATGCCATTTCCTTGATATCAAGGAGGTTTTCGGTGTGATAAACCGGCGTATTTCAGAGCTCACTTGACATGGGGAGAAATGGCTCCACGTATTGTCTGAAATACTGGAAGCAGAATGGATTTATTTTGGGTAACATTTTACTGATGTAATGACTTGACATAAAATAAAGACTCTGCTCCAGGGATTGTGAGTTATTGCCCATGTGAATTCAGCTGTGCAATGCCATAATATTTCACTGCCACCGTGAACAAAGCTGTGGCGTTTAAATCAGGGACGACTGGGTCCTTTTGGTAGGATGCCTCTGTGCTTTTCACACACCCCCTGTACATTTTATTGTTTTTCCACATTTACTAACGTAAAACATGACGAGTTTATTTTGAGAACACAGACCAGCTTTGAGAAGTGCTTGGAGTGTGTTATGTGAGATCCTTTAGCTTTTGTGTGTAATTGGAGTTAGTGGTTTGATAGCATTCATCATTGACTTAATCTTACTTTCCCAGAGGTCTCTACTTGCTTTGCTCAGTTGGAAAACAAACCGACAAAGCATCACTTTATCATAATTATTGAGAAAATTGTTAGGACTGTGGTATCTTGTTTATATTAACTAGCAAAGCATATACGTGGAAGGAAGGGAAATACAATGCAAGGAAGTATTAAGAGCCCCCTGTCCTCAGTGGAGCGTGGCTGGTGTGTATTCAAGACTTTGGACCTGAACTGGGCTGTGTGTGAGCGTGTGTGAGTGTGTGTGTGAGTGTGAGTGTGTGTGTGCATGTGTGTGTGTGTACACATGTGAGTATGTGTGTGAGTGTGTGAGTGTGTGCATGTGTGTGTGTACACATGTGAGTATGTGTGTGAGTGTGTGAGTGTGTGCATGTGTGTGTGTACACATGTGAGTATGTGAGTGTGTGAGTGTGAGAGTGTGTTTGTGTGGGTGTGTGTGAGTGTGAGTGAGTGAGAGTGTGAGAGTGTGTGAGTGTGTGTGAGAGTGTCTGTGTGAGTGTGTGTGAGAGTGTCTGTGAGTGTGTGT